>MU225768.1:2459437-2499876 GCA_018584345.1 Thuja plicata
AATCATTACATACCTGAGTGTTTTGAGTAAGCTTTGATGCACATTGCACAACAAAGCTATAAGCTTCGAGGTTTTCTAGTTTGTAACTTTAATTTGTTTCATAAATGGTTTATATTCAATGTTAGCACTCTGAATGTACTGGAGAATGTCTTAAGATGGTGGCATATACTTACAGTAAAAATAGGCACTATGGACAATACAAAATGTTTTTTCTTGTTGTAACTAAGCTATTGCATTTGTTTATGCAGTGGCAAGTATTAGAAATCGCACGGATGTAGCTTTATACACACTCGACAAAAGTAACAGAGACAGAATCACAGAACAAATATCTGCTTTTATATCTTCTCTATGTTGCAAGTAACGAGTTGTAATTGGTGCTATATAAGTTGACTATTTTTATGGTGAAGTAAAGCAGGGATGTAAGTATAAGAAGGGATTATCTGCATCTTGGTTGGGATTAAGGATTTCAAAAATCTCTTTTACGTTGTATGTTTTATAGCTTTTCATGGTGAATTTATGTTTGAAAATGTGCCCAATGATTAATTTGCACTCCGAAAAAGACAAACAAGTTTATTTTTAAGCCTTTATACCTAAAAGATGTTTGTATGTTAGATATACATGACCAACATCATCTTGATAGGACCATTTAGATATTTCTTAAGGCCATATGTTGTAGGGTGAGAAAGGCTTGTAAAAGAATTGGGAAATACTCATCTAGACACACTCGAAGCCCATTTATTGTAGGATGATAAATGATTGTGAAAAATTTAGGAATACAAAGATCCATATTAATAATACTCATGTTACGTGTTAACAATGAATGTTGTGTTTCGACAAAATTCTAACAAGAGAATGACAAGAAGCAATATGTTTTAGCAACTTAACAACATTGGTAGAAAGGCTTGTAAAAGAATTGGGAAATACTCATCTAGACACACTAGAAGCCCATTTATTGTAGGATGATAAATGATTGTGAAAAATTGAGGAATGCGAAGATCCATATTAATATTACTCATGTTACATGTTAACAATGAACGTTGTGTTTCGACAAAATTCTAAGAGAATGACAAGAAGCCCGACAAAATTCTAACAAGAGAATGACAGGAAGCAATATGTTTTAGCAGCTTAACAACTTTGGTAGAGCCAATAGTAGAAAAAGGTTGCATTCCATTATTTGGTTATACAATATATTTAGGGGTTCTTTTAAATATTAACAAATATAAGAATTATAGTATTTCCAGTCTGTGATAATGGTTGGAGATTGTTTTTGGGTATAACAATTTTTCCACTTGTTACACGAATGTCTTAAAATCTTGGTTTTTGGTTCAACTTTGTTACCTTGCTAGTTTAGGCATGATTTGTCTTGGGGGTGTGGACAGGGGTTCGGATTTAGCCTATGGGATTGTATTGTTGGAACTGCTGACAAATTTTAACTTTTTTTTAAGAATCTGTTGCAAATTGACAACAATTTGTCTTTTTAAAAACCATTTAAAACATTTTAAGACCATTTTTGGCAATCGTCTTTTCATAAATTTGTCTTATATTATGTACCATTGTTTGAGTTTTGCATTTGCATTTTGGGTTTAAATGGCATACTGAAGAATGGATCGAGTGGCTTACACAAGGCATTTAACTTGTCCATTCATACGGTGACAAAGCAATAGGATATCCAATATAAAAATATTAGCTCTTTATTTGTCCAGGTGTTGAAAGTTTACACGAATTAGGTTGGAAATTAGTTTAGCTAATATTGATTAATTTTACACTTAAGTTATTGGCCTTGATATTTGTTTTGGTTTGTGTTTTTGCTAGTTTGGTAAAACGAAGTGGAGCTTAATACAAAAAAATAATTAGAAATATATAAATATTTTCAAAATAATAAAAAGTTTAAATTACCATAAAGTGGGTATAATGGAAATATTACAATGTCATTTAGTCAAACTTGAATATCAAGATATAATAGAATTAAAAATAATTTCGTGTCAACAATAACCCATCACTAATCAAGCATTGTCATATGGGTCTTAAAAAATATCATTGAATCATTATTTATATTAGATGATATAGGTACTAGTACCTTAGATTCACAAACAATGCTATCGACATTAACTTACACTGTCATGCTTACTAGCTTGCTCATCTTCTATCGGCAATTATTGCCATTAATGTCAAGTGTAATAGACTATAATATTAGATATTAGATTGTGCACTATTTTTGAGAGTTCTGTTGGACAAGGAAGGAGGTGATTTAAATATGACATTGTACAAATAACTATTTATCTTATGCATGGGTCGACCCATGTTTGGAGCAGTTTAAAATGACCCTCATGTTGGCGGTCCTATTGAGGAATTAAGAATAATAAATTAATGTTTTAAAAGGTGCTGACCCCTCCTAGTCTCGATGCCTATTTCTTGAGAATTTTATATCAAATAAAATATAGTTTGTTATTTTGTACCAGCCCTATCTAGGCAACCAATTTGAAGATGAAGATGTGCATTTAAAACAAGGGGATGCATCGATTGGAAAGCAGTTTCATAAGATCGCTCCCTTTGGTGAAAGTATTTGAAGGGTGCGTAAAGGAGTATTTGGAAGCAATCAATTTAGTGAATATCAATTGTGTGAAGACAATAATAAAAATGCATCTAAGTGCAGATTTTTGAAGGTATATGAGAAAATTTCTAGGAGATATATGAGTAGATTTATTAGAGCTTTATAACTGAATATATGAAGAAATTATATGAAAACTTGAAGGCAGATTTTGCTGAAGTAGTGAGCAGATTTTTGAAGGTGATTTAGGGCAAATCCAAGAAGGAATCCCAAATAATCTTTATATTGTTTATTAGGAGGTTGGTGACTTCGAATTAAGGAGATTGGGAGGTTGGTGCTTCTCATTAGAAGATATTGGTGTCTCTTATTGAGTTGGTACTTAGTCGCAAAGGTTTGGTGTCTCTTATTGTTGGTGCCTACAAAAGAAGCTTTGTTAATGATGTAGGTTGCTGCTTACAAGAAGACTCATATAACTAATACTTTGCCATGGATTTTGCCATCAAGGCTTTTCATGTAAATTGTGTGTAAGTCTTGTATCCATTAGTGCTAGATCTAGCATGTGTTATTTCTATGGGTGATCATGTTTTGAAGTACTATAGATTTGAAAAAGTAAAAGATTGTTGTTATACTGATTCACTCCCCTTCTCACTATAATTGAGTGATCTTCAATTGGTATAAGAGTGGGTTCCTTTGGATATAGCCTAACTACTTGAGGGAAGTTGTTAAAGAGTACATATGGTTGAACAAGAATGATAGTGATTCTCATCAAACAAGGAACCATTGTTTGATGGAACAAATTATGTCTTTTTTAGCACAAGGATGAAAATATATTTGAATGACAAGGTATGATATTTGGCAATCGGTTGTAAATGGCTACATAATCCTTGCAACTCCCCCAATGAATTAAGTAAGAAAGAAGGAAAGTGAAAACAATGTGAAAGCCAAAAATGTAATTTTGTATGGATTATTCAAATAGGAGTTTGTACAGGTTATGCATTGCAAATTAGCTAAGGACATGTGGGATAAGTTAAAGAATACCTATGAAGGAGATGATAAAGTGAAGAAGGAAAAGCTTCAAACCCATTAAAGACAATTCAAAAGCCTTAAGATTATAAAAAAAGAGAACATGGCCTCTTGTTGCTTTGTATTGATGAGACCGTGAACACAATAAGAGGTCTTGGAGGAATGGTTGAAGAAGTCGTGATTGTACAAAAGGTATTAAGACCCCTTTAGGATTCAATTCCAATGTTTTGGTGATTAAAGAAATGAGAGATCTAGACAAATTGATAATGAACGAGTTGCATGGGATTCTTATCGCCTATGGAATGAGGATTGATGACAAGTCATCAAAAAGCTCAAGTAATGAAATAGAAGAAGAAGAAGGCCACTCCATGAGAAAAATAAAGAAAGGATTTGGAAAGTATTGACGCAAATTACCATTCAAATATTTACTTGTGGTAGAATAGGTCATTTCGCTTCTAAATGTTTGTAAGGTAAGAGTCAAAGAAGTGAAGGATGAAGAGGATCATTGCTTAAAGAAAACAAGAAAGCATCAACAAAAGAACGACTACAAGCAAGGTCGATATGAAAAGGAGGATTTTTGTAAGTACTAAAAGTCTTTATTCAAGAAAAAGATAATAGGTCATCTGAAGAAAGTGATGAAGAAATTTTTAACAATGAAGAAATACTTGCCTTGGCATTAGAAGCGAAGGGTGATAGAGACAAAAAATAAAGAAAAAGATTTGAAGGAAGTGCATAGTAAAGATGAAGGGGAAGTGCACCTTGAGGAAGAACTCCATTATGCCTATAGAGTGATCAAGAAACTTAAGAAAATAAATTCAAGACAAGGATTAAATTCAAGAGGATATGAAGCCAAAGAAAAATTAATACAAAGTTTCAAATAATAAGAAAAATTTAGTGTAGATCTAAATTTCAAGTAGAAGAAGAAATAAAAGGTTGCACAGAAGATAAGAAACCAACTAAAGACAATAGACAAAAATTGCAAAAAGCTAGAGTTCAAGATTGTTTCCCTGAGGAAGGAATGTGAAAAGATAATGACTCAATTAAACACAAACTTAAAGAACAAGAAGAGTTTGGAAATTTTAGGCAATATCAATAAATCTCAAAAGCCCTTGTTTGACAGGAGTGCCATTGGCTATGAAGAATGGCATAGTTCTAAATTATCGAAGAAATCAGGTGAAGAGAGTAAGCATGTTGATGTCCTTAAAAGCCCTATCAAAGATGGAATTGTAGCAAAAAGGAGGAGGTCGGAAGTGAAGCATTCCTTCAAAGCCTAAAAATGACATGATCAGGATATCCTTTTCATCAAGGCAAACTTATACGCTTAGGTTCTAAAATTCCTTCTTAGGTTATTGTTTTTTGTGCAATCAATTTGGTCATAAGAAAATAGATTTTAGAATGCATCCACGAAATACCTTAAGGTATAAAGCAATTGATCATGAAGCATGGAACAAGAACATAAGTCATGGGTTCACATAGAAACTTTAATAATGTTGCCCCTCTTATGGACTACAGCATCATATGTTTTTTTTGCTCGGTACTACATGATATGTTACAAGTGCAACAATTTTGGGCATACAACAAAATTTTGGAAAGTAACATGGTAGAATCATCAAAACAAAGCACGAAGGAAGATGTAGTGCCTCTCGTGTTTGCATTTTGTTCCATGGTTATTTTGATTTGAGAGATACTTTGGTTGTTATGATTTAATTTTCTGCATGATGAGATGCATCGTTGACTTCATTATTTTGATTACCAGTATCATGGCTGTTAGATGTTAGACTATGTTGATATTTTATTTTGATCATATCAACATGATGATGCTATTTGATGTGACATGATGTTTTATGATTATATCTGGTTTATTTTGTATTCAGACTATGGATTATGGATTATACATCAAGACGATGATTATTGGACTCATGTTTATGGTGCTTATATGCTGTGGATATCTGTCTTTTACTTTTAGTTGTTATATGCTCAAAATAGGGTAGAAATGATTATTTAAATGCTTTAATTTAATGCATTATTATATGGTTATATGTTGTGTATGACGTACAACACCATTGCTATGCATTTTGTCTGTTGGTGCTGGTACGAAGTGGTAGTCACTTGCTTGCAAGATCTACATGGTGTCTCGTTCTCCTTCATTGTGATTATTTGCGTTATATGTGCTTAGACTATTTGTACATTGGGCATCTGCACTTGATGTTTGCATGTTTATTGAATAGGTACTAGGTACATTCATCCTGAGTTATAGGAGTTGAGCGTGTACCTATATCCCCGATAGTGGCACCAGGAGATAGTGACTTTGGCTTTGCATATTGAGCCAATGTCGTCCCTATATGGACATTGTATTCGTGTCATTTATATTACTATCCCTTCGGTACATGTTGGTAAATCCGGACTTCATGATACATTATGTGATTTGACCTGTGAGCATGTCTATGTTTTTAGAGTTCTGCAACTGTCACAGAAGGTGTTTATTTTAAAATGCTGATTTTTATTTGTTTGGGAATTTTACTTATTTTAATTTAAATTGCCGGCTAATTTTCCGTGGTCGGATTCTATATGCCTGGAATCGATTCATTTAATTTGGGTTAAGGGGGGAAATTGATTATATTTAAATAGTCTAATTTATAAGTCACTTTTGTAAAAGTGCTTATATTGGCAAAAGTGAGTTTCTAATCTCACTTGATCTTTTGTGCCTTAGTGTTTTTTGAGATTTTTGCTCCAAAAGCCTCTTGGAGAAAATCTTGATTTGTTCGTTGTGGGTGACTCGGGCGTTGGATCTTCGTGAGGGATAGCTCATTGGATTCGTGCCGTGAATATCCAACTTCTTGTGGAGCCATTTGTGCTTTAGTGGAGTATCTATTTCTTGCTCTATTTTCCAATTTTTGCTCTTTTGGTGAGGTAGGGCTCTTGAGATCTCTCTCTACGCATTGTTATTTCATTTGCTATTGATTGCTATTGTTTTTTGGGTGGAGAACTAGTGTTCCCCCACAATATGTTTTATTTCCTTTGCCCGATTGGTCGAAAATGAGCTTTTCATGTTGTGTGTGTGGGGTTTGGACTTTTGGCACTATAATGCTGCCAAAATTTGCATATGTGCCTGAAAGTTATATCTTATTGGATTTTTGGTAGTTTTGGCATGAAAAGGGAAATGGGTTTTAATTTCGTCGATTTCCAAGAAGTTTGAATTTTAGACATTTTTATGTTTGCATTGTTTTGCATGCCGCCTATATTTGTGTCGGGATCTTGTTAGCATTTTTTAATTTTTTGGATTGGATTATCCTCTATGTTTCCAATCATTCTATGGCTTTACTTTGTGGTTTTGGGATCCGAGGATGATTTCGTATTCCCAGCAAAGTGCTCGGTTAAGTTTGTCGTGTGCAATTGTATGAGTTTTCTCCTTTTGAGATTTTGCCTCTATGCTTGATTTTGATCGCATTAGAGATGTGTGAGGTTGGTGTTTGAGACTACATCACGAGCACCTTTTGCATGTCATAATGGGATCCCGAGGGACCCATACTCTTGGTTGAGACCAATCGAGTCATTTGGTGTATTTGGGGATTTTTGTACTTGTGTCTTTTGAGACTTTTGCCTTGTGGATTGTGTTGAGTAGTGGGATGGAGTGGCTCTTCAAGGTGGACCGGAGCACAAAGGGTCTCTAGGGTAACCTTGCTTGAGTCTGTAATAAGAATTGATAACCTTAAACAATCAATGGGGAAACAAAACTTAATATAAGACTAAATATGACTACCTTGTCGTCGTTTGAGGATGTTGATATGGTATGTCTTGCCTTGCCATCTACGGACGTTGATATGACATGGTACCTTCCCATCGTTTGAGGACGTTGATACGATACAACATAGCCTTGCCATTTGCGGATGTTGATATGGCTCAATAGAGCGTCCTTGATGAGAGAAGGATAGCTTGAAGCCGCACAGGCCTTCATGAGCCGTGTGATGACACTCCATTCCAGTATCTCCACTTTATACTCTGTTAGTTGAGTAGTGGCCTCTTCCTACATGTTTTGTGCTTGCATTATATTTGTTAGTCGGGTTGTGGTGTCGCCCTTGAGTCTTGCATATTGTATGGCATGAGTGTAGCCTATTTTGGTGTGAGTGTTTACTTGTGATTGTGACTAGGTTACTATCTCCACAAGCACGGTGGGGTAGGCCTGTGTGCACCGCGTAGTAGGGAGGCGTTTCAATTCTATACCACTGCTTGGGACTGACATACAAGGATAGACTCCTTGAGCTACAAGACTTGGAGCTTGAGGGCTCACTCTCTTATATGATAGTGATTTATGCTTGTATCCTCATTTAATGTCCTGGTTTAGCCTAGATTTCTATATTTTTGATGTAGTATGTATTAGACAATGATCTAGCATCTTATGTTTATGTTTTCCCTTCATGTTTATTGACGCAATCAAGTGACCATTGCCTCGGCATGCGTGTATATGGTACTCCCCCGTGTGGAGTTAGTAATATTTTGTTGTGGGTTGGTATTGTTCTAGTTGTGGCTTTTCACCTCATGTTTTTAGCCAAAAATCACCAATCGTCGTCTGCGATTAACCAGAGTCATCTCTGACTCTCGGGTCTGAGAATTTTTGCTCTCACACTTCACCAGGCAATGATTTTTGATGAATCGTCCTCTGCACAAATTTGCATCTGCACAAATTAGTGCCTGCACTCGAGGTCTTCCATTTGCGACCTCACTAGATCGGGTATTTTTTGCACTTCACTAGTGCCTCAATCGTCGTCTACGCAGATCGTTGTCTGCGCAGACCAATCAACGTCATCTTCGTCGAGTTTGATTTCGCAATTAGTTTTGGGAGACATGTATCTTTTGGGTGGTCTCTTGAGGGTTCTTGAGTGTCCTTCAGGCCCTGACAGTCCTATTTTAGCACTAGGACCATACATAAAATGTAATATTTAAGTATAAGTTTCTTATACTTAAGTTACATTTTATGTATATACTTTCAGGATGTTTGAGAATGGTTTTAGCTTCATAGGAGTTAAGATAAATATTCTAGATTTTGAGGGTTTCTAGGAAATTTTAGACTTAGCCAAATTTGAAGAGTCAACATATTGTCTTCAACATGATTCTAGTGGACTATTGATTCTAACCTTGAGCCCTTGACTTGTGCACGATTTTTTGAGGATCATTGTTGGTTGACTCTTGTTTATGTTATGGTTAGTTGGTAATTAACATGTATGTTTAGCCATATTATAAATATTTATTTTGGGCTTAAAATGAATATCAATTATATGGATTGAGGATGAAATTTGGTTTGCCTTCTTGGTAGCCATGAACATTGGCCAGCTAAGCCTCTTGTGATTTATGGACATTGTCCAGATCCTTGTGGGGCAATCTTGAGAATGTGTTATTCGTTCCGAGTATGTGTTAGGTTGCTTGGGAACCTTTGGAAGTTCTTGTTAAGACTTTGACTTGTGCATGAACCTATGATTTTCGTGATGTTATCATGTGTTATGGATTATTATTTTTGAGATGGTTTTCTTGATGCACTTGTTTACATTATATAAATGTCATCTTATGTAATGTTTACAAAAAAAAATTATTTAGTGCATGTTTTACCCTTTATTTCCAAGGGTTCTCGGGCGGGGCATTACGAAAGAAGCAACGATCAAGAAAAAATTGAAAAAAATTTGAGATATGTAAAAAGAAGGAAGAAGAAAACAAAGAAAAACACATGTTTGTTCAAACAATACTACATGCACAAAAAGGAGATCAATGGTATGTTGATAGCAATTGTTCAAGATACATGACAAGTTATAAGAGTAAATTTATTTCTTTCAAATAATTGAATGAAGGGACAATTTACTATGACAAATATAAAAGGAGAAGGCACTCCTACTTTGAATACTAGAAAAAAGGAAAGTGGGAATGTTCTATATGTTAAAGGGTCGAAGCAGAATCTCGTACATGTGAGTCAAATGTGTCATAGAGCACACTATCCCATTTCATTGTGGAGGATGTAAGTCAATGATAGGAAATTGATAATAGATGCATATATAGAAAGAAATAATCTCTACATCCTCAATGAAATCAAAAGTGAAAAATGTCATATGGAGCAAGAAGATGAGGGTTGTGGCAGATGAGGATGGGACACTTGTGAAGATCAACAATAAGCAAGTCATAAGGGACATGTCAAACACACCAAAGCCTCCTAATATTATATGCAAATAGTGCCAACATGGAAAGAAAATAAGGACAAGTTTAAAATAAAAGGATTACTCTACATCAAAGCCTTTGAAACTTATCCATAATCACATATGTGGGTCAAAAAGGACAAAATTTACAAGATGAGTTATTTTATGCTATTAATTAATGATTATTCCAAAATGGCAGGTTACATTTTTGAAACAAAAATATGAAGCTTTTGATAAGTTGAAGGCAGTAAAAACCTTAATAGAGAATGAAATTGAGTTGACAATCAAGTGCCAAAGATTTTATAGAGAAGGAGAGTTCACTTCAGATGAATTTGAGAAAATTTGTGAACATAGAAGAAGAATACAATATTCAGGCGCAAGAACTCCACAACAAAATGGAGTTGTTGAGAGGAAGAATAGAACAATTCAAGGAATGGTAAGGGCTATGTTAAATAAGTCCAATTCATCCAACACTTTTATGGAGAGAAGTGGTTCAATTGAGCACAAATCAGGGTGAACAATAGGAAAACCCCATATGGATTTTTCAAGGGAAGGCCAAAAGCAATAAATTGTTTCAAAATTTTCAAGAGCAAGTGTTATATAAGAAACAATGAAGGTTTGGGAAAGTTTTATTACGTGTGATGAAGGTATCTTTCATGGATATTCTATAAAGAGTAAAGTTAACAAATGCTATAATAAAAGATTGCACAAAGTCATTGAAAGTGCAAGTGTATATGTTGATGAAGATACACATTAGAGGGAAATGGCTCAAGCAGTGGATTGTC
Organism: Thuja plicata; assembly: GCA_018584345.1. Classification (NCBI taxonomy): domain Eukaryota; kingdom Viridiplantae; phylum Streptophyta; class Pinopsida; order Cupressales; family Cupressaceae; genus Thuja; species Thuja plicata. The sequence goes on from MU225768.1 coordinate 2,469,970, forward strand.
AAGAAGAAAATTAAAAGAAGAGGAAGTTGAGGCAAAAATTGAAAATGGAGTTGAGAATTGAGAACCAAAGCCACCATCAAGGGAATCATCTAAGACTCTATTAAGATTTGTCCAAAAGAATCATCTAGAAGACTTGATTTTTAGTGACAAAGATGCAAAAATTTAGACAAGAACAAAACTTGTTAGTGCACTAGGACATTAAATTATGTACTTGCTCTCCAAAATATAACCAAAAAAAATTATAGGAGCAAGTGAAGATAAGGATTGGGTAAAGGTCATGGAAGAAGAATTGGATCAAATCAAGAAAAATGAAACTTGGGAACTTGCCCCAAGACCTAACGATACAAATGTGATTGACACTAAGTGGGTATTCATAAACTAGCCATTTAAAGAAAGTTATTTTAGAAATTTGTTTTCCCTTATTTATGATGGTTTTTAGATTTTTTAATCAACGGGTCAATGCCGTCATATCTGTCTCCCAAACAAGGTTTATCCATGTTTGTATAAAAAAATAATATTCAATATGGCCTCAATGAAATTCAGGATATAATCAACATGATACCAGTAAATGTCTTTTAAGATCATTCATTCAAATTTCCTTGCCCTTGTAGTACTAGTTCTTTTCAGTATGAATCAATTTTAGTTGATGATTGTTTTAGAAAGTCTCACTGAACTTTCACAAGTTGTCTCAAGACAATAGTGTTGAGGCAAAATAGGTTGCAACAACCTATTTGAAAAAAAAATATTGAAGAAAAAAACACACTTCTTGGATCAAAAAAATACTAAAGTAAAACATATTTTTTGAAATAATTGTTTCTGCGTCACATAGCTTCAACAACTCTAATTTCAAAAATGTTTTAGATATGCCTTATACATCATATAATGGCTTGTGATGAATATGTGGATAACTTTGTCAATGACATAAACTTGTTTGATTCAATAAAATTTGGTACCATTTTTTTTAACATGATGTAGAGGGAGTGAACAACACAAAGTGTCAAAAAGATATGTCAGTATTGCTCCTCAACAAATAAATCACATGTTCTCTAATTTTTGTTATTTTTTTAATGACCTAAGCTATGTTTTGGAGGCTCCACTTCCTCGATGATTGTCATGAGAATGCTAGAAATAAATACACTATCCTTCACCTCCCTTTCACAATGCATTACCTTTTTAGGGGATATTGCAATAACATCGATCAATGCTTGATTTGTGTTGGTGTAATTAAGGTGTTGTACCTTGGTCATTCTTCACCTAGTTATTAAGTACACATCACTTAAGATTACTTAGGGACCAAATAGGATCCTTCAGGAGCATCTCCACTTTAGTTGGTGTTATCATTTAATCACATTCCACTTTATGTGGAATTTCCACCTTTGGTGGGCTTACCACTTAATCACTTTTTCCCATTTTTGATGGTGACCCACCTTTAATGGACGTGTCACACAAATACCTTTCCACAATAGAGGATGGTCCACCTTTAGCAGACATGTGACACTTTCACTTTTCCACCTTTGGTGGGTGATAAGTTATCACTTTTTGTCTTATGTCATAATTTTACAACGCTCCTCATAATCTTATGCACTCCTCTATTCTTACCTTTCTCTATTTAACCAAGGGGTCTCCTTTGTAATATTAATCCTTTTGATTCTATTGCATTCTTGGTGAGAATATGGTTTATTTTTGTCATATTCATTCTCTCTTGTTACAGTGATTTCCATTAGGCCTCTAGATTTTGGGTGGCTATTTCCATAGCCAAATATTACATGGTATCAAAGCTTTGAGAGTGCCATTGGTTTTCCATTAAAGAGATTTTTGAAGCAATTTTGGAGTTTTGGATTTGTGGCTTGTTGTTACAGGTCAGAATTGTATCTTCTTGGGTTAGCGCTAAGACCTCCATTAGCATTAGGAGGTTTAAGAAATTCAAAAATGCCTTTTGTTTCATCTAAATTGGACATCCTAGGCCAAATTTACAACAACTTCAAGATTGCATATGTAGACAAGACCTAGGAGTGATTTGCAATTTTTGAATATTTTGAGCTAAGATTGACCTCACCATTGTGATTAGAAGGCCCAAATAAGTTAAGCTCAATTGTCAAATCGTCAAATTCAGAGCACTTTACTCGAACCCCTCATAAACTTTCCCCTCCATGGCGGTATGAGTGTTATTATAAAGGGATGAATGGTATAAAAAATAATTTTAAATTTTTTTTTTATAGTCTAACATTTTTCTGAATTAAAATCTTTATTTTTTAAATTTTAAAATTGGAGGTTTTTACAAGGTTTTTTAGTTTTAAAATTAAAAACTATGTAAAAAAAACCTACGCGTACTTGAGAGACTTGACACTACTGGCCACTATCAAGACCTACGGTCCGTAGGGGGCGGGGCATATCGCCTTCCCTACCACAACATCAATTATGGTAGGGTGGTGGTACCCCATCACCTTTTCTTAATAAAATTTCAATAAATTTTCTTTATTTTATTATTTTTCAAAAATTTTCAATACATTATTTTAATAATATTGTTAGAATATTAATATTTCAAACAAAATTTTTAACATTTTAAATTAAAAATCAAAGAATTTTTATTAAAAAGTATTTTTTAAATAAACTTTTCAATAAAAAAACAAAATGTTTGTTTATTAGATTTTAATAAAAATATTTTAAATAAATTTTAAAGTTTTTTTTATTTTTTTATACCAATAAGCAAATTTGGGATCAAAATTTTAATGTCCACCTATTGAGCTTGTATGACCAATTGTCTGTCCTTGCAACTGGTAGCCAGGGGGCTAGTTGCTTCTATTTTTTTGGAAACATCCTAATCAAAGGGCATAATTAATGGTTTTCTATAGACCAATCCTTTGGTGGCATCATCTTCATGTTTGCAGATTTGCATCATTGCAATCGTGTTGTAATCTCTTGCATGAGCCATGCTGTAAATGCACTAAATTAAATTACAACATAACTTCATTGTACTTCATAATTTATGCTTGATTTAATGTAATCCTCTTGTATTTAGTAGGTTAGGACCTATCTTGTGAGACTTAATATGTCTCCAGTGGAGAATGTACATAGTTTGAGTATCCAATTGATGCTCATACAAGTGTGTCCATGCCTGATCTTCATCATATTGTAGTGATAGATTTATCATCAGTTCTTCATTGATAGTTGTATTTGATTTGCCACTTTGATATCCTTGGTGCAACATTGGCTCTATTTCTTACTATAGACACCTAAATATGATTAATTGTTGATGTAGAGGAGCCAAATGGTGTTGAATTAGACCCCAAACACCCACTTAACAATTCTCCAAGCCCTCAAGCCACAAATGACTATCTCTTGGGTCCTTCTTCCTCTGGACCCTTTAGGGCAGTCACCTTATCCTTCTTCATGGTTCTTCAACTCCTTTCTGCATACTAGAAATCCTTCACATAATCCACCCAAACTAGACAGTGTGTCCCAAACTTCAATACTAATCTCCTGAAGAACTTCTTCATTCACTTAAACCAATGCACAAAGTCTTCAAGATTCAACATAGGAAGTGGTATAAGGTTCCATTGATCACCAATATGCAAGATAGGATCAATGATTGACTTCTACAAGTTCTAACTGGTCACAAGTATCAAAGTCTCTTCTTAGGCCTAGTAGGACAGACTTGGCTAGTAGCCCTAAGCATGGGGTTTTTCCACCTTAAATTTTATAACTTCCAAAGGATCAATTTGAAAGACCACACTTCTGAGTACCCTTTTGGGAGATACACCAAAATCCAGAGGATTGACACCTAACTCCAACTTTGTGTCTCCCAAACACCTACATGGACCAAAGGCCTTATAAGGCTAATTAGTCCTGGTTATTGAAGAAAGTAATCATGAATGGGTTCCTCAAACCAAACCAATTCCTAGGAAAGGTCTTCCTACTCCTAAGGACACCAAATCCATAATTATAATGTTACTTTCCACTCCCTATAGAGCCTTGTGCATTAAACACCAATCACTTGTAGTCGAGCACATAAGTGATGCTCAGATAGGGCTTGGTGGAAAAAACACTAGACAAACTTTTCTCCACATGTCCTTCTATATTTCTAAAAAATCCTACCCCTACTTTCATTCCTCCCATGGCCATGATGATCCACTAGTGGGGTTGCAAGTCAAGGGGCTCATCTTCAGACCCTAGGTTATATGGGGCTTCACTGGCAGTCTCTGCAAAAAAAATGATTCCTCTCTCCAATCTCCACACAAATGACTCAAACCAATTGTATTTCAACCATAGAAAAATCTACAATGCCACAATGAAGAAACAAAAATGCTTCCAATCCAATTACAATACGGAAAGCACAAGAATTTTTGACATTTATCCAGAAAAAACAAAATTTTATTGGTTTCAAATTTTGCCACCAATCTTACATCCATGATTTAATCATCCATGGGCTTATATCTTCTCAACCCAATGTATAAAACTTTTTTTCAAACCGTTGTGACCGTTGGGGAGGTTAGAGCAACTTTTTGCAAGATTGCAACATTTTTGCAATTTTTCAATTTCTAACTACCTAGGACCCCTAGAGACTTCTAATGAGTGCATTTTCAATCCAAATCACATAAGACACCTAAAAAAATAAAATCTATGAAATTTTTTCTCTTTGACCATGTTTGACCATAAGGCTTATACGTGCACCTTGGGCCAGCTAGTCTTACAATTTGGGCTTTATTACATCAAAAGGGATCCAATGACCCTCAAGGCATCTTAGGCCTTTGAAACACATATTTTACATCTAAGGAGGGGTTCTCCTGCACCATACTCCCTGGATTTGAAAACTCAAGTTCATACTTGAGAGTAACTCCTCCAATGTGGTGCCATGCTTGGCTATGATATGTTCATCCATCCATGTAGGATCCAAATCAGGCAAGCCTTTCCATTTGACCAGATAGTGTTTGTACATGTTCCTTTTGGTTTTATTTACAACCTTGGTGTCCAGTATCTTCTCCAATTGCATTGGTTGGCTGAGAGGAAGATCCTTAAGCCATTCAACTTGTTCACCTTCATCATCCTGCAAAGAAATATTAGAATCTGCATAACCCTTGAAAAGAGTGAGATTAGATACATTGAAAATTGGAGAAATAGCAACAATATGAGGGAGGGAGATTTCATAAGCATTCTCTCCAAATTTATGGATGATTTGGAAAGGGCCTATCTTCCTCATTTGCAATTTTGTATGATTCCCTTTTGGTATCCTACCCTTCTTAAGGTATGCTCATACTTGGTCTCCCACCTTGAAAGTGACTTGTCTCCTCTTTTGATCTGCTTGAACCTTGTACTTTTCTGTATTAGATTTCAATGTAGCTTTAACTTTCTCATGTACCTATTTGATCAAATTTGCAATTTCTTCCCCTTGTGCACTTACATTGAGCTCATTTGGTAGATCCCTTAATTGCATGACTCCTCTAGGGTGCAGTCCATAATTGATCTGAAAAGGTGTTTTTCCAGCGCTCATGTTGATGGTATCATTTTATGCATACTCTGCTTGAGGGAGAATAGAATTCCACGATTGACCATACTATTTTGTAAGTCATCTTAGAAGATTGCCAAGGGATCTATTGAAAACTTTAGTATGCCCATCTGTTTGAGGATGGTATGCAGAGATGAAGGAGAGATTGGTTCCAAGCTTTTTCCAAACGGTCCTCCAAAAGTGACCTTGGAATTTTACATGTCTATCTGACACAATAGAGAGAGGCAAACCATGGATTCTGACCACTTCTCTAAAGAAAAGGTGAGCAATGTGGGATGCATCATTGGTTGACTTGCATGGAACAAACTGAGTTATCTTTCTAAAGCGATCCACTATGAAAAACACATTGTCAAATCCCTATTTTGTTCTAGGCAGTCCCACAACAAAATCCATACTAACACTTTCCCATGGTTTGGTTGGAATTGATAGGGGCTGATAGAGTCCTTGGTGTGTGCTAACCCCCTTATCCCTCTGACAAATGGAATAAGATTCTATAAATCTCCTTATGTCTGTCTGTATTTTGGGCTAGTAGTTGTGCCTCCTAAGCAATTTAAGTGTCTTGTCTATGCCAAAGTGACCACTTAAAGTACCATAGTGCTTTTCTTTGATTAAATTGCCCCTCATTGAATATTTTGGGATGCATTGTTGCCATCCTCTGAACAAGAGACCAGTTAGAATCAGATAATCAAAATACATAGTATTATATGCATCAAAAAGTGTAGTACAAACCTTAGATTTCTTCAAAATCTAGATCATTTTTGTACAATTCCTTAAGGGCATCAATCCCTGTGCTTTGAACTTGTATCTCTTGGACCAAATTGACTCTCCTACTGAGAGCATCGAACACCTTGTTTTCTTGTCCCTTTTTGTGTGTAATGGTGAATGTGTAGGCTTGTAATTGTAACACCCACTTCATGTTTCTGTAACTTAGTTTCTCCTGTCCATTTAGGTAACTTGATGCATGGTTATCAGTGAATACAATGAAATCCTTGGGATGAAGGTAGTGTCTCCACTTTTTAAGTACTTGAACCATTGCATAGAGTTCTAGTTCATAAGTGTTATACTTCTTCTTAGCCTCATTAAGCTTCTCTGAAAATAATGCAATAGGTCTTCCCTCTTGACTAAGTACTACTCCAATGGCTAGATTGCTTGCATTAGTCTCCACAGTAAAGGGTTTATTGAAATCAGGAAATGTAAGAATAGGAAATTGTGCTACCCTATTCTTGAGATACTCAAATGCTTAATCTGCCCAAGTATTCCACTCAATCTTTACCTTCTTACCTCCCTTGATGGTGTCCAACAATGGTGCAAAAATTTGACTGAAATTCTTAATGAATTTCCTATAGAAGGTTGCTAAGCCATGAAAGCGTCTGACTTCTCCCGATGTCCTTGGGGTTGGCCAACTTAGGATTGCATCCACCTTTTCTAGATGCATCTTTAATGTCCCCTTTGAAATAACAAAGCTAAGATATGTTAGCTCCGCTTGCATAAAAACACACTTCTCCAAATTTATCATTAATTGATGTTCATTAAGCCTTTTTAGGACTTGGTTAAGATGATCTAAATGCTCTTTCTTTGACCTACTGAAAACAAGTATATCATCCAAGTATACAACAATGAATTTGCCAATGAAATCATGGAGTACTTGATTCATCAACCACATGAATGTACTCAGTGCATTACTAAGACAAAATGGCATTACAAGACATTCATACAAACCCTCTGTGGTTTTAAAAGATGTCTTCCACTCATCTCCAGGTATTATCCTGATTTGGTGATAGCCTGACTTAAGGTCTATCTTGGAAAAGAAACATGCACCCCCTAGCTGATCTAATAGGTCTTCAATTTTGGGTACAGGTAATCTATACCTGATTGTGATCTTTTTTATAGCCTTGAAATTAATGCAAATCCTCCACTTTCCATCCTTCTTGGGTTCTAGCACACTAGGTACTGCACATGGGCTTAGGCTCTTTTGTATTATCCCTTTGTCCAACAACTCCTGCACTTGCATTGAAATCTCTGTATTTTGATAAGGGGTTAGCTTATATGCTGCTTTATTGGGTAGAGATGCACCAGGTATCAAGTCAATGTGATGAAATATTTCTCTTAAGGGTGGGAGGGCATTGGGTAGGTCTCCTTCAACAACACCTTTGTATCTCTCCAATAATTCACCTATCTCCTTTGGTAAATTCATAGTCTTTTCTTTTTCCACTTTCTCTTTGGGTTTCAGCACTAGAGCATAGCCTACCTTTGCCTCTTTAATAGTTTCTACCATCTCTTTTTCTCCTACCAATATGATCCTTGGTTCTTTTTGTTTATGAGATTTAGGATCCATTATTGGTTTCATAGTGTAGTTATTCCCATCCTTATTGATAGCATAAGTTTTTTTCATGCCATCATGTTGGTCTTTAAGGTCATATTGCGAAGGATGACCTAACAATATGTGGTATGCATCGATCTCTACAATGTCACACAATATTCTGTGTTTATATTTCGCTACAAAAAAATCTACCCATGCCTCCTCATCAACTAGTGTTTTTTGTTCATTTGTAAGCCAAGACACTTTATAGGGGTAAGAATGAGAGATCCTATTTAGATCCAAATTTTCAACCATTTCTTTAGATACTAGATTCTTTGTGGAACCTAAATCAACAATAAGTTTGCAGACTTTACCATGGCTCTTGTAGTTTGTTCTGAAAATGGTCTTCCTTTGTAGTGGTTCTTGAGTTGCAGGGACCTTCAATAAAGTCATCCTCATCATCAAGCATACTCCTTCTGGATCCAACTCCTTAGATGGTGAATTGACACTTTGAGCATCATCTTGGATTAGTTGTGTCCTTCTATCTCCTTGTGTGTTTGACCCTATCCTTTGCGGGCATATGTGGGTAGGATGAGCCAATTGATTACAATTAAAACATCTAAAGGGAATCCCATTTATTCCTCCAAATCTACCTTTGTTGTTTGACCTTCTACCTTTGAAATTGCCTCTGAAACTACTCTCTCCCTGAGAGCCTCCTTGACTGGATTCACCACGGGGTATGCAATTTTGTCTCCTTCCATTGGACATTCATCTACCTCTACTATTTATTCCTCCACCTTTGTTATTATGCTCTTGTCTTATCATCCACCTTTAATGCCAACTGATAGCATCTATGCTTTATGTTAGGGTTCAAAATATTCAATTCATCTTGAATGTTCATCCTTAGGCCATTTAGATATCTGGACACCTTCTCACTTTCAATCTCCATTGTCTTGGATTTCACATAGAGCTTTTCAAATTCCTCAATATAAGTGCTTACATCCATTTCCTTTTGTCTTAGATTGTGTCTCCTCTTATGAAGTTGAATTTCATAGTCTTCTGGGATATAGGTTTCCTTTACCTTAGGATCCATTCTACTCCATGTGGAGATCATACTCTTCCCTTCCTTCACCTTTTCTCCTTGGATGAAGTTCTACCATGTCAATGCTTCTCCCTTCAACTTGGATTTTTCCACTTTGACCCTCTGATTCTCAGAGTTCTCCTCACATTCCAAGAAACTATTCAAGGACTCCAACCAGTCCATTACCATATCATGATCCATCTTCCCACTGAAGATGGCAAATCTAGTTTACTGTCCATGGACCTTCTCTCCATATGCTTTAGGGCATTAAGAAGGTACCTATGATCTACAAGAATATCCTCCTCTTCTTTCCTAGGGAATGCATCCTCTTCCCCTTCTTCATCTCTCTCTCTCTGAGAATTCTTCATCCTTTCCATCAACTTTTCCCTTCAACTTCTCTAGTTCAACTTTCATCCATCTATTTTGCTTTGCTTGCTCTTGCACCATCTTGGCAACTTCTGCATTTGTTGGTTTTGGAGGCATTGTTTGGGAATATATCCTAACGCCTATGATGACATATAAATTTACCCTTCCCTTAAGGATTCTCCAAATATATGATACCACTTGATGTAGAGTGGAGCCAAATGGTGTTGAATTAGATCCCAAACACCCACTTAAAAATCCTTCAAGCCCTCAAGCCACAAATGGCTAACTCTTGGGTCCTTCTTCCTATGGACCCTTTAGGATAGTCACCTTATCCTTCTTCAAGGTTCTTCAACTCCCTTTTGCATCCTAGAAAGCCTTCACAACATTCCAACCACACTAGACTTAGTGTGTCCCAAAATTCAATACTAATATCCTCTCAAAAACTTCTTCATTCACTTGAACCAATGCACAAAGTCTTCAAATTTCACCATAGGAAGTTGTATAAGGTTCCATTTATCACCAATATGCAAGAGAGGATCAATTATTAACTTCTACAAGTTCTAATTGGTCACAAGTATCAAACAATCTTCTTAGGTCTAGTAGGACAGGCTTGGCTAGTAGCCGTAAGCATGGGATTTTTCCACCTTAACTTTTATAACTTCCAAAGCATCACTCTGAAATCCCACACTTCTGAGCACCCTTTTGGGAGATACACTAAAATCCATAGTATTGACTCCTAACTCCAAATTTGTGTTTCTCAAACACCTACATGGAGCAGAGGCCTAATAGGGCTAATTAGGCCTAGTTATTGAATCAAGTACTCATGAATGGGTTCGTCAAACAAAACCAATGCCTAGGGAACTTATTCCTACTCCTAAGAACACCAAATACACAATCAAAATGTTACTTTATAGTCCCTATAGATCCTTGTGCATTAAACACCATTCACTTGTAACCGAGCACATAAGAGATGCTTGGCTAGGGCTTGGTGGCAAAAACACCAGACAAAATTTTCTCCATCTTTCCTTCTGGATTTATAATAAGACCTACCCCTACTTTCATTCCTCCCATGGTCGTGATGATCCACTGGTGAGGTTATCAGGGGCTTCACTTGCAGAGTGTACAAAAACAGTGATTCCTCTCTCTAATCTCCACACAAATGACTCAAACCAATTGTATTTGAACCATACAAAAATATACAATGCCACCATGAAGAAACAACAATTCTTCCAATCCAAGTACAATATGGAAAGCACGGGAATTTTTTACAGTTATAAAAAAAAATAAAAAATTTATTGCTTTCAAAGTTTGCCACCAATCTTAAATCCATGAACAACATCCATGATTTCGTCATCTATGGTCTTATATATTCTCAACCCAACATATACAACTTATTTTCAAACCATTGTGACCGTTGGGGAGGTTAGAGCAACTTTTTACAAAAAGTTGCAAAAGTTTTTTGCAAGATTGCAACATTTTTGCAATTTTTCATGTCCTAACTACCTAGGACCCCTAAAGACTTATAATGAGTGAATTTTCACTCCAAATCACCTAAGAAACCTAAAATCAAGAAAATATATGAAAATCTTTCCCTTTGACCAATTTTGACCACAAGGCTTATAAGTGCACCTTGGGCCAACTAGTCTTACAATCTGGGCTTTATTATATCAAAAGGGATCCAATGATCGTAAACGCATCTTAGGCCTTTGAAACACATATTTTACATCTTAGGAGGGGTGCTCCTGCACCAATTATATGAATTTAATTTACTCATCTTGTCATGCTAACTTAGTTACATTATTGATTAAATAATTATGTATTATTTAATTAATAATGCTAATCTTCTAATCCCAGTTGAATTAATTATGATTTCCGTAGTCCAATTAATCAATTGGTGGGAACCCATACCCATTTATTTAATTAATTGCTTCTTCTTTTATTAATTCAAACAAATAAATCTATTTACTTAGTTAATTCACTTTTGTCCATTTCCTCTATTTTAGAATTAGATTAATAAATTTAATTTACTTCTGTTTGAGTGCATGGCCCCTAACTTTAACCACAATCTAATCTCATCCGCTAACCCACACTTTTTCCACCGCACATTATTCACTTAACCTCCCATTTAACTAGTATTATCTTCTCAACCTCCACCCTAGCTAACCAAGTATATCCTAACCTCCCTAAATATGTGCACATTCCCATATTAATTAAAATGGGAAAAGATCTTTAATTTGGGTGTCTGCTCTTCCAACATGGCCTCCCTTGGCCTCCTTCTCTCTCCTCTCCAACACTTGTTATCTCACTTTCCCTCAAACAAGACAAATGGTGCATTCTTATGAGCCTTTATCTTCCCTTCATTTCTATTTAATCCCTCAATTTTCCTTCACAAATCATCACAACCATTTCGTGCAAAGTTATAGATCCATTTTTTATTTATAATTCACAATCATTTTAGCATCCACAATCCATCTTGCATCTCCATTATCCTCAATCAGTTTGCAACCATTTTGCACAATCGTGGAGTATTATTGAGCACCCTTAGCAATAAAGTGAGAACACATATCAAGCATCAAACCAAAAGGACAAATCAACATCAAAAGAGGCTTATAGTTTGCACTTTCTTGTCTACTCATTACTTATTTGTATCTGAGTATTTTCTTGTTCATCAGTTTCTTTTGTTTTCTTTAGTATTGCATTTTGATTTTCAGCACACAATTTACCCTGTCAATCTAAAGTTCACTTGTCATTTTAATGTTTTTATTGAATATTTTGAGTTCTTGTAGACAAAAACGTGATGCCACAAGTCAGTTTCCATTTTGGTGGAACCCATTTTTGCCTAGGTTAATTTTTAAGAAATCATGAGGTTCGCACTAAGGATTTGCAGGTTTGCGCTGACAAAATTTGCACACACCCCTAACACTTAATAGTTAGGTATAAACTCTCTATGTTTTATATGAATTTGTGGGATTAAGGTGGTAAACTGGAGGAATGCACTAGTAAAGAAGTTTTCTATATTTTCTGCTCTTTGGTTTTCTATAATTTCACCAGCTTTCTAACAACTTATAGAAATGAATTGATAATTTGCAGGTTTGAGGGAATTTTAAGGCGTAGGTAGATCAATGGGGTTGCCTCTAAAATCTAAGGGTTGGCTAGCTATTATGTTTTTCTTGCATTCTATTTTTGCTATTTATTAATTTTTACAAAGCCGCGGAAATGAAGTGGTAATGTGTGGGTTTGTGAGTAGATTAAGATATTGCGAGTTTGAACTGTATAATTGTGAGATTGTTGTTTTATGGTTTTAATACATTTTTTTTAATATTTTCATTTTTATCATATTCTAACATGCTAACTTTGTTGTGTGTGTTTTTTCTCACTAACAACTTTTTTAGTTGTTTCGATTGTCAAAGACCCCAAAATACTAACATATTTGCTTGTATGACCACCAAAGACAAAGGGATTTCTTATAAAAAATGGCTAAAATAAATTGTATGTTAGCTATAGTATAGACAAAATTTCATTTTTCTACAAGAGTTAACTATTGTCTTGCGTAATTGGAAGGCTTTTTTGATGTATGCTCTCCTCTTGTGCTTTGTGTGACTTTGGGTAGTAAAAAACCATTCAAATCTTTATTGTGTCTAGTCTAAGAATCCCATAAGATGTTTTTAAATTATCCTCTCCACTTGTGCTTTGTGTGACCTTGTGTGCATGATAAATGGTAACATCTTTTCTTTAGAAAGCCTCCCTTGGTGGTAAAAAGTACTCACCCCAAGGGAACAACTCAAAGTGACACTTTCCTTTGATCCGCTATATAAATGGTTGTGGCGAAATCCATAGAATACTTAGAAATTTTTGTTGATGGTTCCCTCATACCCACATTTATGTGAGGTATATCAAAGGCCTAATAGGGTTGGGATAGGCTCTTAAGTGAGTCACCATCAAATGGATAGGTGTCAAGCCTCCAAACTGTGACTAAACACCCTAGGGAAGAAGCTACCTTATTTTACCTTGGTGTGTTGATTTTAGTGCAAAGGGATTGCATTGTTCCTTGAAGATGCTCACCATATGTGTTTACTTGAACAAGAACATATACTTTTGGCTTTGCATAAGCTATTTATAGCTTTTTGGGAAGAGGGTGGTTTCTTGGTGAACCAAACACCTTATTTGTTTTTATCCTTGCATGACAAGATTTGCAACATACCCTCCTTTAAGGGTTGAGATTTTAGATAAGATGAAACATCAAGTTGTGGGCCCTAATTCATGTCACATTGTAGTCCATTGACATTAAGTAGAAAAGTGCTTGATTGATTGTGTTAGACTTGTGTAAATTGGCTTTGGAAAGCTAATGGGCATTCAAACATTACATTTTCCTTTTATGCGCTTGATTGTTTTCATATCTCTTGCCAAGAGACAATAATTTTTTTCCTAAAACCAATCAATATTGGACCAAAATCTATCAAAACACAGTCCAAAATCTACCAAAATTGTAACTTAGAGTGTGTCTTGTTCTCACGAGTTTACTCTATTTTCTAACAAGATTGTGTTGTCATCTGGAAGGAAGGCTATATTTCAAAACAAAGGCGATACACTTAGTATAGTCAATGCTAGTTTAGTTCCCACAGGATTGCATTCACTTCCAGTGGGATTGAACTAATAACTGACCAATTTTTTGCGAGATTATTGTCTTTCCATACATCCTATAGCCTAGTGAGATTGCACCGTGGAGTCATGAGTTTGTGCTATGTTCCAGTGGGATCACACTTTTGTTAAAGTTATCTTGTGAACATCATAAACTAGTGTGTTTGAATTGAAATCCGGTGGGTTTTACTTTATTCCAATGAGATTAGTTACACCTATGAATGTGAGTCAACAAAAACCAACTCTTCAATCATCATCATCACCACCTCAACAATAACCACCTCCTCAATTGTCATAATTTCCATCTCAACAAAAACCACCTCTTCATTCATGGTCATTAGCTCCACAAAAAAAACCCATTCATCACCATTTCTTTCATGACAACCATTTTATTCATTAGCATTATTACCACCTCCTCTTGACACTCTTGGTGGTCATTACCAATCATTCCAAAGTCATGTTCCTTTGTTAGGAGTATTACCCCCCAAAACACCACCTCGAGAGGGAATTTTTCCCTATTATGCCACTTGTCACACCATCTACACAAATTTCCACCTTGATTCCTTTAATGCATTTTTCACATACAAATGGTAATATGGTCCACACTACACTATTTTCATTCCTAATCCTCATGCGATCACACAATCCATTGGTTTATCTTCCATATAGACACAAGCTATGACTACAGGCATGCCTAACTATGCACCACCCCTTCCAGCACAAGCTATGCCTATTATAGGTCAATCTACTCACACAGTTGCCACTATCACGTGAAATCCAGTGATATCCCAATCATTCATCATGCCACAATCTAAACTTGTGCCACAATATCAAGCTCAAGTAACTATGCCACCTACTGCATGTCAACAATTTCTCAAGTTACTTGAAAAATGCCTTCTTCTTTCTATGTTTCAAATAATGTGTACCAACCATTAGGTAGGCCACATATAATCCCCCATTGTATAATTAGAAGGTAAATATATATCATCCTACCTACATTAGGGGTAGTTATCTCCTTAGTGGAGCACAATAAATGAATACACCTCACACTCCATCATACCACTAGTGTAATGCTCAAGAACATAATGTTGTTATTATCAACAACCTCCTCTCATCCAACAACACACATCCACCTATCAACAATATCCTTTCATCCAACAACATGCATCAACTTATCAACGACGTCTAATCATCTATTAGAATATAACAAATTAGCAACATCCATAACAAGAACCTGGTTACATCAGTACACATCAAATCACATAGAAAATATCATTGTATTAGTCAGTCGCACTGTTACCCAATCCTACCATGATGGAAATGAAAACACCTCAATACCTAGATAATATAAAATGAAAAGAGTTGAAGGTCACTCTTTGAGATCTTCAAGATAATAACTGTGATAAGGTTTTCAAATTTGAAGAGCTTTTCCCATATCCCTTTGACAAGTCAATAATTGTGATACCCTTCCCTAAAAATTTTGAGATGCCTAAAATTAATAAATATAAGGGATAGAGAAATCCCATTATTACATCAAGGAATTCTACATGGCTTTCATAGAAGTGGCATATTATGACAACTATCTCTTGTGATTTTATCCAAGAGTCTTAATGGATCCTCTTTAGAGTGAATATCTAAAATACCATTTGGTTCAGTCAATACCTTTGCTGAATTGTTGGAGAAATTTGTCGTCAATTATCATTACAATATTAAACACAACATCTCCATGCTTGCCCTTTTTCAAACTAACAATAAAGGAGGTGAATGTCTCCTTGATTACATCTAGCAATGGAAAGCCCTTTCTGACCGACTCCCATGCAAATTGTCTGATTCACAATTGGTCCCAGTCTTTATCAAGAATATACATTTAGAGATTTCATATTGCATACAACTTAATTGTACAAGCACATTAAAGGACATCATGTCCAAGGGATCATCAATAGAATAATCTTTGATCCATAAGGGGGTCATCAAGTTATAGAATGATCATTTTGATCACCCTAATAATTAAAAATTACACTATTGGAATATTAACAAGAGTACCGTTTGAGATGGCATTACTAATTCTAAAACTGTCTAAATGATCATGGCTGCTAAGCCACCTCCTCAAACATATGTTAATTATCTGCTACAAGTGCATGCCAATCCTTCACAATAGACGTATCATAATCCTCAACCACAGACACATCACGCTCAAACAAATCAAACCAATGCTATTACAGTCTCTCATGTGCCACCTGAACAAATAGATTAGGGTAATACACAATGTCAATTTACTCCCTTAGGAGATCCATTGGATGTCATCTTCAAAAGAACGCAATTTCATAATATGATCATCTATCCACAGACACAACCATTTGATGAGCCTAAACCAAAACCCGAGTTGTACAAAGACAATGAGTATTGCAATTACCACAACATTAAGGGACATACCACTAACAAATGCATGAAACTCAAACACGTGGTTTAAGACATTATCGATCAAGAAAATATTGATGTTGATGCCATTACTAAAAAATCACCTAATGTGCATCTTCGCATGTATAAGAATGCTCTTCCCAAACATCAGGGAGAAGCTTGTACATCAAATCCTGGGTCATCCCATACAAATAATCACATCAATCACAATGCAGTCTCATTTGGTTTATGATAGTACGATTGGGTGCATTAACGAGGTCTATGATCATGTTAACATGATTCATGTTTAAGGGATAGATACTCAATGTGCAACAACTACTAGACGAGCTCGTATGACGATTCTCAATCCTTTGGATCCTACCCCTCCTCAAGCTCTAGTATCCACACAATATAATATATTAGATAATTTAAGGAAGATTCTTGAATAAATCTCTATCTTGGACCTCCTTAAGTCATCACCAACCCATCAAGATATCATAACACACACTTTGCAATAGGCTCATGTTTCAATAAATATCAATCCTACACAATTCCAAGCCATGGTAACACATCTCTCATCCATGAACCATCTTCATTTCATACAATTAAAAGCCGTGGTCCCAAATCCTAATCACATTCACCCCCTCAATTTTGAGGTTATTATAAAGAAATGGAAAATAAAACGAGTTCCGATCAATCATGGTTCTACCCTAAATCTTTGTACACTGAAATTTGTAACTCAAGGGGGGTACATTGTTGCATAAATGCATAGTCAGGCTATTACTATAAAAGCATATGAAAATACCAAAAAGGACTCAAATGGTGTGATAAACCTCCATATGCAGTTGGGTCTAGCAATGTAGAACACACTATGCCACATCATTGATCTAGAGATTCCATTTAACATCCTCCTTGGTCTCCCATGAATCCATGTTATGTAGGTCGTAGCATCCACTTTTTATCAGTACCTCAAATTATTGTATCAATGCTGTGAAATTACTATTCAAGGAGATGTGCAATTATTTGAGTATTTTTGTTCTCTCGAGGCATCATCTTCTTATTCTCGTCATTTCCCAAAGGTTAATAGTGGAACACCCCACACCACTCCATCCTCTTATGTTGACCCTAATTCGATCCTCACTTCTGCAAAAGAGAAAACCTCGATCTCATAATCCTTCTCCCAAATGAAGATCAATGACATTAGCTATGGAGAATATGATCTCCAAGGAACATTTATAGTGGGTGTGTTACCTCTAGATCCTCATGCCTATGGAAAAAATGCTAAAGATTAGAAGATGAAAGAACTTGTTGTCCAAGGGTTTGGTCCTTGAAAATTCCTTTCTCATGGAGAACTTAATCATGAGATGATATAAGGGGACATCGATTAGTATATCTACAAAGATCTTCCTACAGATAACGAGTCATGTATTAGTTACTTCAAATAAAAATACATCGTCTCCCACGAGTTAGCTACAAAAAATGGGATTATCAAGGAGGTGGACTGGGACAAGAAGAGAAAAGTAAGAGAATACCATTGGACCCACCTCAAAATATCAACAATTAGGGGCTTGGTTTCATAAGTTCCTCCAATAAAGCTTCAAATTTATCAAACAACTCTAAAAATATTGACAATGATCTTGTTGAAATAAGTAAAATACCTAAAGAGGTTGTCAAGAAAGGTTATGATGATATAGATATCTCCTCCATGTTCAGATGCTCCATCCTATTAAACAACTCCATACTCCTCATTGGCCTTCCACTTTTCCATCCTCACCTTATTGATTGGGACCAAAGCATAGTTGCACACCTCTACATGTTCCAAAGTGATGCAATACTCTTAGAGTTAAAGGGTGTCACTAACTATCTTCCTTATTATGACCTTGCTCCAAACACAGTGTACAAGCTTGACCCTAAAGCTTACTTTGGGAAGATGGCATCCTTACTGCAAAATTGAAAAAGAAAAAAGAAATCAGAAGTCTACTGGTGAAACCTTTCTGAGGAACCTTAAGCAAAAAATAGTAAAAATAAATAGTGTATCTTTTGGTGAAAACCTCTTCGAAGCACCAGAAGATGAGGATTCCCCTCTTCCTCCAATGGATATGGAGTGTACAAAAATGTTGTCCATCCTCATAGATGAAACATGAGAATTCAACATAGGAGAAAAAGAGAACATGTGCATCTTTTATGTGGTTAATTCTTTATCTAATGATGAAATCCAAGTATTCAATTTCCTTCTTGAAAAATGGGCTATCAACTTTGCATGGACCTATGTTGACATGCATGGTCTAGATATAGACCTTGTGGTGCATTATCTTGTAGTCAAAATGGATGTTAAACTTATTAAGAAAAAACTTATAAAGATGCATCCTAAAGCAATTTTTTTGGTCAAAGAAGATCAAAAAAACTATGGGAAGCCAATTTCATCAGACCCATTGATTATTCTAAGTGGATATCCAATATGGTACATATTTCAAAGCCCAATGCATACATCAAAATTTGTACAGACTTTTGAGATCTCAACAAGGCTTACTTAAAAGATGACTTTCCACTTCTTAATATTGACATCCTTGTTGATCTTACAGATGGGCATGAAATGCTTCCCTCATGGATGGTTTTTAGGCTACAAATAGATGAATATTACCAATATATATCAACATAATTCAACATTCACCACTCCATGGGGGACTTTCAGTTACCAAGTCATGCCATTTTGCCTTAAGAATGTTGACGCCACCTATCAATTCATCATGGCACTGATACAAATTGTTCCTAAACCCTAAGAAATGTATTTTTGGTGTTACATCATGTAAAATCCTAGGATTTATTGTATCTGGGCATGGAATTGAGTTCAACCCCAAAAATTTTAAAGCAATTCTAGAGATGCATCCTCCAAAAATACTAAAGCAGTTGTGTAGTCTCCAAGGGAAACTTCAACCCATGCAGTGTTTCATCACCTAATTTGCAGATAAGTGTAAACCTTTCACACACATTCTAAGAAAAGATAAAACATTAAAATGTCACATCCCTTGCCAACAAGGTTTTGATAAGATCAAGGAGTACTTGGCTCATCCCACTGTCTCGATACCACCTGTTCCAAGATGACCTCTACTTCTATATATCTCAGTTACATCAGTAGCATGTGGGACACTCCTTTCCCAACATGATGATTAGGGTATATAATGCATTATTCACTACATTAGTCATACCTTAGTTTTATATGAGCTTAACTACACACCCATGGAGAAATCATATCTAGTTATCTTTTATTCATATAAGCTTAAACACTACATGATAAGTCATACAATGAAGCTCATTTTCAAAATTGATCCTTTGAAGTATCAACTTTCTAAGACGACTCTCATAGGTCATGTGAAAAAATGGGTTATGCTTCTTAGAAAGTTTGACATCTTGTATGTAGATAGGAAATAAATTAAGGGGGAAATAAAATCAGACCATCTGGCTAAAACACACATGGTGGATGCTAATCCACTGGTCGTCAAATTTATTAATGAGTATGTTTGTATAATCATGACATAGCCCCCATGGAAACTATATTTTGACAGTTCATACACTCCGAAAGGATTGGGGACCATTATTATTTTTGTCACCCCTAAGGATACTTCAATCCTGATTCATTCAAGATAAACTTCCAGTGTACCAACAACATAGTTGAGTTTGAAGGCCTCATTATAGGTCTCAACATGGCTATCTTATGGAATATCAAATAACTTCAATTTTATGGTGATTCTCAGCTTATGCTTAAACAAGTCAAATGAGTATCATGTTAAGGATGATAAATTGTTACCCTATAAGAGAATGATAGATGATCTCAAGGAAAAACAATTAGTCCATCAAGTTTGATCAGATTTTGAGGATATAGAACAAAGCAACTGATGCAATGTCAATTATAGGGTCTATCCTTGACATACAATCCAATAATCCATGTTGTGAATTTTTGATCGAGCAACTTCTTTAGCATAATTTTAAAATATCACACACTGAAATGGTGTGCAAAATTAATTGTCCTCATTCTCCTTGGTACAAAGACACTTGAATGTATCTTAAATATGGTACCCTTCCACCAAATTGTTCTTGTAATGAATGCTATAAATTCATACGATGTTCATCTTGTTTCACCATTATAGGAGACAATCTATATCATTGTGGCTATCATGAAATCCTTGATAGATGTCTTGATTCTATTAAGGCTACTCTCTCAATGTATAATGTGCATGTCGGGTCTTGCAACACTTATACAAGCAAACATGTCCTAGCTAAACAACTATTGAGAGTAGAATACTATTGGCCTACTATGAAACATGTCTGTTGTGATTTTTTCAAGATACATGTGCCATGTCAAAAAGATAGATACCTAATTCATACATGATCACAAGATATTTATCTCATTGCTACACCATGGTCCTTTTCCACATGGGGCCTTTATGATGCCCCACCAAGGAACCCTCAGAACATAGGGTAATACATGCACTGATAAAAAATTACAATTACATAAGCATCAACAACATATGTTGGAATTATGATAGTTTTGGAGGAGATATGAAGCACGGTCATGAGTGAATGCATAATTGGTTGTCCTTGATGGCAATGTATTCAGTTATCATGATAACAGTGATCGGTAAGAATTGTTCATGATCAGTTAAGGGAAGGTCAACTATGTATCTTGACTGCTATTCAGGAAGAACAATATCAAACACAGATTGTGGTAGTGATTGAGTTGAGGAAATATTCAAATGTTGCGATCATAGATATAGTTTGTGTATGGTAAGTGAAATCCATGATTCCAACCTCAAAAATTTATCTCAAGTTTTGAATGAATTATGTTTTGAGTAAGAAGGCAGTTTGCCTATCTGATTACCGATTAGAGTTTCATATTAATTTGAGTAAGGAAGTGGATATGAGGTCGATATGTTAATTCCAAATATTGGTAATACGTTTGAGGTTGACATATTGGATGTTGCTTACATTGATTTTGAGGAACTTGTCTAATATTTTGAGTCAACTGTGATGGAAATTTCTATGTCTTGTGTGACCTAATGACAATCAATATAAGGAATACTAAATTGTTTGATTTAGGGCAGCGATCCTTTTTTCAGATTGGGAAATCATGAATTGAAGTAGAAGAGATCATTATAACGTCAAGAAGGAAAGGAGCAGAAAGGATCTGATAGGAAATCAATTCCATTCTATAGATCAATATATCTTGTTGTTCCCTAACATTTGTAGCAAGTTAAATCCCTTAACAAGATAAACTTTAACAAGTTCTTATTTGTAAATCCTTTAACGGGGTAACTTGTTTATTGAGGTTTGAAATCCTCTAGAGAGGTAGATCATAACTGATCTTATTGTACTCCTAATAGTGTACTAATCACTCCTAATAGGGTGAACCCTCGGAAAAGTTATTTGTAGCTCCTAACAGGGAAAATTCATATCGTAGTATTGGTCTTGTGGGTGTCATCCCCACCCTGCTTTTTTTCCCTCTTACAAGGGTTTCCAAAATAAAATATCTGTGTTATGTGTTTTGAGGTTGTGGATGCTTGATATTGTTTATAGTTATTTTTACTTTAGTTATATGCTTTGTGATTTGGAATTAAGAGTTGAGATATTCATATCAGTGTTTGGATTAGTTCATTACCTATTTGTATTGATTTTCCCCCCCTTTCAGTCGTAAGATTTCCAACAATTGGTATTAGAGGCTTGGTCCTCTTGATATTAAGCCTAACCTCTTGAGGAAAAGATCCCTGTAATTTGACATGGATAGATACAAGTATAAAAAGAAACTTGAGGATGCAAGCCAAGTTATCAATGAACTAAAGGAAAGGTTGAGGAATTTCCTTTCTAAATGAAGAGAGCTTTCTAATAAATTGAGTGAAAATCAAGACTACATTGAACAACTATCTAAAGGTAGTATTTCTAAAGAATATAAGGTAGGAATTGCATATCTAATGGATAAAAACAATGGACTCAAAAGAGAAGTGGAAAATAGTAAAAGAGAACTTGAAATTCAGTCTATCGGTATGGTTGAAGAACTTGAAAGAAGAAGAGTTGCTGAGGATGTCAAGAAAATTTCTAAAAATACCCTAAAGACTAAAGATGAAACCCTAACAGAAAATTTGGAGCAACTATTCAGATCGAAGCAAGAGGTTTCTATATTGTAGGAATATTTACATGACTCAAATGAAGAAAAATCTTATATTGAAAGAGAGGATGAGGGAATAAGGAAAGAGAATGAAAAGCTAAAAGAAGAGTTGAAGGCTATTAACAATCTGTTAGATAAATTCAGAAATATTTTTGCTAAACTTGATGAACAACTTGGAAGACATAGGATGAATGGAGAGAAACAAGGTTTAGGATTTTCAAACTTTGAAGTCGGTGAATCATCCGACACTAAGGACACCACTGCAGGAGGAAAATCAACACCAAAGGTGAGCAGTAACACTGGAAAGAGAATTTATAAACTGGTATGTTTTAATTGTCATAAGGAAGGTCATACTGATAATGTATGTTGGTTTAAACCTATTGGTCCAAATGTTAGACCTAGAGGCTCTAAAACTAGATCAAGAAATTTCTATGGTAGAACTGATAACTACAATGCTAGATCTAGTACATTTCATGGATTTTTTTTAATTATTGCAACAATTTTGGACATAGAGATAATGAGTGTAGGACAAGAATCAACAGCCAATGGTCATATGATTACAACAGTCAGATACCCATTAATCAAGGTAACCTATCAGATATTACTTGTTCTAATTGTCACAACTATGGACACGTGGTTGTGAATTGCATATTAAGGTCATCCAGAGGCAATGTTGGATCCTAGAATCTAATAGGTATGATCTGTTATGTCTGTAACAAATTTGGTCATCTTGCTAGATCATGTAGAGAAATAAAGTATACTAGAGTTCAACCGATGAACAATGATGAAAATGCTAAAGGGAAGGAAATTGTTAATGTTGATGAAGCCTTAAATGATATGAAGAAGACATGGGTGAGAAAGGAGAATTGAATTCTTCTCAGTTAATTGAGAACTCCACAAGTTCAGGGAATATGGAGAATCCATCGGTGAACTAAGCACATTATTTTCTTAGGGGGAGAACTTAAATTCAAATCATTTATAGATCCCGTAAATTCATGAGTGGTAAGATTCATATGCATTTTGATATGTCTATTTTTGAGTTAATGATGGTTAGTGAAGATAAAGTGTTTTTGTGCATATAACAATTGTTATGTTTTAACTGTTGTGGTCGATAGAAAGCATTATTTGACCGTTATGTCTAATGAATACATTCACAAATGTTATAAAGATGAGAAAGTAAACCCATTTATCACTTTACATTCTAACAACGTTTATTGAAGAGCATTTATTTACATTTCATAGCGAGAGTTATTTGTATTTGTGGACTATGATTTCAAGTAGGAAATTATATTAGTTGTCAAAGAACACTAATCGGTGAAGTTGAGGCTATAGCTTGAATTGAATTTTTTTTTAATAGGAATCATTGTTGTTGTTGTTAATTGTTGACATTATGGATACTCAAGTTTTGGTTGACATCATTAATGAGCCAAGACCCGTATTCAAGTTACACCTGATGAAGGAAAATGAGAATGATCCAATGGGTGCCCTACATTAGATACCCTATGGTGTATTGTTGACTGAATACATTCATGATTTCATCCACTACAAGTTGGAAGAACTTGGAGTTGTCGATATCTACAATGAGTTTCTTAATCTATGTAATGACCAAAGATTAATGGATGAACATATGCATATAATGAATAAATGTTTTACTTATGTTGCTGAGATGCCTGATGATTTTCATCCAGGATGGATAAGATATGTATTGAGAAGAGTCCATGATCAATTCATTTGGCTAGAAAATATACACAAGATTACTAAGGACTTAATCAATAGAGTCACTAGATTTTGTGTGACCGATGAGGCACCAACTCTATGAACTATTGCTACAAATTTGGCTACTTTCTTGACCAAATCCAAAAAGATCACCAAGCCATGACTATGAAGGATATAATAGAAAAGGAATTGAGATTCGCTTCAATGGCGATAGGATACAAAGTATACCAGTCTAGTCGGTTGAATAGTGTACCTGGTGGAGATATTCATGCTGCATACAGAATGGTGAAGCAAGATGCAAAATATGATCTTTGTGAGATGTTGAGGAGTCAATTCTTTTTGAACATGGAGAAGATCAAGAAATATAAGAAGCAGTCATTCAAATATGGACCACTCCTAGTATGTATGTTCTTTTACCTACATAATCATTTTCTTGGAATAGGTTCTATTACATGGTCAAAGGATAGACCAGTAGTAATGCAGATTAAGCAATGTATCGAGACTTTAGGAAACAATTTCAATTCGGTTATGTGGGGACATTTTAAAGATTTTCAAAGAAAAATGCACTTAAGAGAGAGAATCCCAACCGATATTGTTGAAAACTATAAAGATGATATTTGTTTTCTAGTAGATGATATTTGTTTTCTAGTAGATATAGGTACATGTATGTTGCAAGAAGTTCAACCTAGAACATGTTGGATACCAGCTATGGGTTATGAAGTTGATGGTGATTTAGTCACTATTCATGTTGATGATCTATTGTCAAAACCAATTGAAACTTCAACACCTAGGTTTGGAACTTATGAAGAGTCATCATTGAAAATTCACAGTGAATTGAGAGCACTGGTAATCCATAGAAAGATCAAGAAAAAAGTTGACAATCTAGCCAAAATGAGTGGCATAACACTAGAAATGATGGTAAAACTTAGAAAAAAAATGGAGAGTGAGGAAGCAGGCACAATTACTACAAAATTCAAGGAGTCTAAAGTTGAAGTTGAAGAGATTACATCCTATATAATCACTAGGAGTTCATTACTAAAAAAAACTAAATCTACTTATACTACTCCTATTAAAACTAAGCCAGAAAAGGAGTCACCAGAGACTATTCACAAAACTTACAGAAGAAAGAAAGTGATGACATCAAGCTATAAAGAGTCAAAGGGTAAGAAAGGAGGTAAGGAAAAGGATGAAGAAGAAGTTGAAACTGAGTCTGAGAAGGAACAAAAGGAATTGAGAGCTAGAGGGAAGGACTCTACTATAGTAGGAAAGCCTACTAAGGAAATTGACAAAATTGACAATACCGTTATTCTTGACAACATTGTTAAAGGTATTAAGGAATATGGAAGAATGATAGAAGTGTGAACTCGCTTTGATAAATTTGACAGTCAAGAGAAAAGAAAGATAGAAGATTCAGTTTTAGAAAGTCTACATAGTTTTTGCAAAGCATGAAGTGAACTATACAAGGTTGTACCTACAGAACTATTAAAGGCAGTTGAAAAAAGGTGGAGAGAAGCTTTGAATATTGATAGAGTGATGATGGAAAAAGAACTTACACTTTTACAACCTAAAGTTTTTATAGAAAAGATAGAGTTGATGGTTGAAGCAATAAGAGAATAATTTAAGAAAAGGAACAGTCACAAGAATTCTCATTGGAGAAACACAATCGGTAAGAAATGAAACAGTGGATTTATGGATAAAGTTAGTAAAGTCTGAGACTATTGCTAAAGACAAATAGGTAGAAGAGGAAATAAAAGCACAAGAGACAGAAAATGAAGAGATTAATGATGTCATAGATAATGTTTTCTGATATCCCAGAGCAGATAAAAAACATTGATACTCAAACTGATGTTGAAGCACCTAAAGAGAATATTACCGAGGAAGTAATAGAAAAAAAAGATGAAGGACATAAGAATGATGATGATATACTTTCAGTGAAGAGGAAACTAGATCTAACTAGTGAAGGTAGCACAATGAAGAAGAGAAAAACAAAGAATTCAACTATTTCTAAGGAAGAAGATGAAGAAATGTAGACAACTATTGATATTACTCAGATGAGCCTTAAGGAGCTTTTGAAAATGTCTGATAAGCTTAAGGAGAAAGTAGAAAGGGATAGATTGAAAGGAAAGAAAAGGAAGGTCAGAATACTGAAAGGAGCCAGAAACATCATTAGGAATTTAGTACCTAATATGGGATATGAAAAACAAGATAATCCAATTGATCAATTGGGTATATTGGTCAAGTTTGTTTATGATCAAGTACCTAACTTGGAGAATTCGCCTATGGAGTTGGCAATGAAAGAATGTGAGAAGCAATGAAATGAAAATTTGAAAGGTATTATATCAGTAGAAAAAGAGTCACTTGCAGTTCTAGTGAACATAGTAAAGGATATCCTAAAGGAGCTAGGACAGTTGTAAAAAATTTCCAAGTTTACATCTTTTACAAAGGATCTGGAAAAGAAGAGAGAGGAATCTTAGTAGGAGCTTGACACTTTGGTTATAAAGTTTGATCCCATAACTATTTTAGTCTCAGCATACGGTGCTAAGGTGAAAATGATTTCATACAACATGAAGTAGTTTCAAGAAGAACAAGATAAAATAATAATATCACTTATGGAGTTGCATACCTACCTAGCGCCCACCATAGATCTTATGCAACAAAATATGTGTGATGCAGAAAATATACTAAGTATACAAGATGTGAGTACTTTGAATGATATGCAAGGGTAAGTGTCGGTTATCCATGGACAAATTATATCTATGGAGTGCTTATAAGAGTCATGGGAAAATTCATTGGAGTCACCAAAGACACTCTTCAAGGATGTCTTTGATAGAATGTAATTATGGTATGTACTTGTAATCCTTTTTCATTGTTGACAAAAATGGGGAGATAGATGTGTATGGGGAAATAGAGATAGATGTGAGAGAATGCATAATGTAAGGGGGGTATGATTTTAATGAGTTGTAGTATGCATGTATTTAAAAAAATTTGAGAGTTGTGCATGGAATAATTTTGAGAATTTTGAGATGGTTATCAGAGTTCTTGTCATCAATGCTAAAGGGGGAGATTGTTCGAATGATGATAGTTTTGGAGGAGATATAAAGCATGGTCATGAGATGATGCATAATTGGTTGTCCTTGATGGAAATGTATTCAATTATCATGACTATAGTGATAGGTAAGAATTGTTCATGATTGGTATAGGGAAGGTCAACTATTTATGTTGACTGGTGTTCAGGAAGAACAATATCAAACACAGATTGTGGTAGCAGTCGAGTTGAGGAAATATTCAAATGTTGCGATCATAGATATAGTTTGTGTATGGTAAGTGGAATCGATGATTCCAACCACAATAGTTTATCTCTAGTTTTGAATGAATTATGTTTTTAGTAAGAAGGTTGTTTACCTATTTGATCATCGATCAGAGTTTCATATTAATTTGATTAAGGCGGTGGATCCAAGGATGACATATTAATTCCAAATATTGGTAATACGTTTGAGGATGACATACTGGATGTTGTTGACACCGATTTTGATGAGTTTGGCTAATATTTTGAGCTGGCTGTGGTGGAAAGTTCTAGGTCTTGTGTGACCTAATGACAATCTATATAAGGAGCACTAAATTGTTTGATTTAGGGTAGCGATCGTATTTTCATATTGCGTGATCATGAATTGAAGTAGTAGAGATCAGTATAGTATCAAGAAGGAAAGGAGCATAAATGATCTGATGGGCAATCAATTCCATTCTACAGATCAACATATCTTGTTGTTCCCTAACAGTTGCAGTGGGTTAAATCCCTTAACAGGGTAAAATTTAGTAGGTTCTTATTTGTAAATACTTTAACATGGAAACTTCTTTATTGAGGTTTGAAATCCTCTAGCGAGGTAGATCATAACTGATCTTATTGTAATCCTAACAGTGTACTAATCACTCCTAACAGGGTGAACCCTCAGAAAGGGTATTTGTAGCTCCTAACAAGGAAAACTCATTTACTACAGTGTTGGTCTTCTGGGTGTCATCCCCACTGTGTTTTTTCCCTCTTACAAGGGTTTCCTTGATAAAATATCTGTGTTATGTGTGTTGAGGTTGTGGATGCTTGATATTGTTTATAATCATTCTTTTACTTCAGTTATATGCTTTGTGGTTTGGAAGTTAAGAGTGTAGATATTCATATCGGTGGTTGAATTAGTTCATTTCCTATTTGTACTGATTCACCCCCCACCCCCTCTGAGTCATAAGATTTCCAACAACATAAGTGGATAACAATTTTTTATATTGCATAAGCAATAATAAGAAGGAGAATGATCATGCTCAAGCAGAAGTCTTCAAACACTTCCAAGGGTTCTATGACAACCCCAAAAAACTCCATGGAAATGAATACACATGTTCCACATGATGCTTCATGAGAGCTCAAACGATGTCTAAGGAGATACATTATACCAAGTTAGAAAATAGTTCACGGTTCATAGTTGAGGAGACTAGGTCCATCCTTAGAATCTAACTAGAGAAGGTTCATTTTAAATCACCGAATGTGAACCTAACATTATCAAATATGGACTATGAATACATCAAAAGAATCAAGAGAATAAAGGGTATCCAAAACCCTAACTTCCTTTTACCCATACCCAAGGAAACATCAACCTATCATGAATGCGTAGGAATGAATGCGTAGTAACATGATACAAATGCGCAGAAATAGTCCACGAATGCGCGTGAATAAGGGATGAATGCACAAAAGTACAACTTTTTTACAAAGTAACATAAAGATCTTAGATAAATGAATAAAAAATAATAGTGACACCAACATACATTGAAATAAAGATAATCTCTACACTTGGGAGTACCAGATACACATAATGAAGGTCAATTTCACTCGATTTGGTTAATATTAATGAAATGCGCTAATCAACTAAACATGATACCATACGAGTGAAATTAGTGATAGTATATACATAAGGATATAAATGAGCACATTATGCTTGATATTGTATCACTGAATCCGGTCTAGTCCCCAACAATGATGTGTCATACCACCTAACCATGTGGACCCTTAGGCCCGCCCCACCGTGCTCACAAAGATAGTCACATGACCCAAAAAGCATAATGCACACAAGGAATAGTAGGCTAATGTTCATGCCATACAAGTAAACAATTAGGCGATGACATAATAATCCAAATACAATCACTTATGCTGAAGGAAAACAAGATATATGTACACAAGTTCACTACTTTGATCTAAACATAGGTTTGATGCAGAGACTCAAGATTGGAAGTGACATCGTAGGGCACGAGGTGACCCATACAGATTTGAAAAATACTTCTCATCAAGGAGTATCTACTTAATCTTTTGATCAACATTTGTGGACAACCCAACTAGGTTGTATCTTTGATCAAGCATCTATAGACAACCAGATATTGTACCTTCAATCAATATCCTCAAACAACCAGGCAAAGACATACCTTTAAATCAATGTCCTCATATATCCAGGTAGTCTTATTAACTCTTATTATTATGTTTAATTCCCCATTCATTTAGTTAAGTTGTCAGTTATTATTAAAAACTCTCCAAGGGTTAACCTGGTGACCCCTTTGTGTCCCAGCCTACCTTAGAGCCACTCCACTCCACTACTCAGACCCCAAATAATATTCATCTTGTTATACAATGAGGTATAATGCAATTCCAATGCAACAAAGCACAAAGTAGTAAAATATTTCAAGTCATAAACCATAAAAAGGCAAGGTGAGCTTGATTT
>MU225768.1:2508280-2524881 GCA_018584345.1 Thuja plicata
GATGTCTAAGGAGATACATTATACCAAGTTAGAAAATAGTTCACGGTTCATAGTTGAGGAGACTAGGTCCATCCTTAGAATCTAACTAGAGAAGGTTCATTTTAAATCACCGAATGTGAACCTAACATTATCAAATATGGACTATGAATACATCAAAAGAATCAAGAGAATAAAGGGTATCCAAAACCCTAACTTCCTTTTACCCATACCCAAGGAAACATCAACCTATCATGAATGCGTAGGAATGAATGCGTAGTAACATGATACAAATGCGCAGAAATAGTCCACGAATGCGCGTGAATAAGGGATGAATGCACAAAAGTACAACTTTTTTACAAAGTAACATAAAGATCTTAGATAAATGAATAAAAAATAATAGTGACACCAACATACATTGAAATAAAGATAATCTCTACACTTGGGAGTACCAGATACACATAATGAAGGTCAATTTCACTCGATTTGGTTAATATTAATGAAATGCGCTAATCAACTAAACATGATACCATACGAGTGAAATTAGTGATAGTATATACATAAGGATATAAATGAGCACATTATGCTTGATATTGTATCACTGAATCCGGTCTAGTCCCCAACAATGATGTGTCATACCACCTAACCATGTGGACCCTTAGGCCCGCCCCACCGTGCTCACAAAGATAGTCACATGACCCAAAAAGCATAATGCACACAAGGAATAGTAGGCTAATGTTCATGCCATACAAGTAAACAATTAGGCGATGACATAATAATCCAAATACAATCACTTATGCTGAAGGAAAACAAGATATATGTACACAAGTTCACTACTTTGATCTAAACATAGGTTTGATGCAGAGACTCAAGATTGGAAGTGACATCGTAGGGCACGAGGTGACCCATACAGATTTGAAAAATACTTCTCATCAAGGAGTATCTACTTAATCTTTTGATCAACATTTGTGGACAACCCAACTAGGTTGTATCTTTGATCAAGCATCTATAGACAACCAGATATTGTACCTTCAATCAATATCCTCAAACAACCAGGCAAAGACATACCTTTAAATCAATGTCCTCATATATCCAGGTAGTCTTATTAACTCTTATTATTATGTTTAATTCCCCATTCATTTAGTTAAGTTGTCAGTTATTATTAAAAACTCTCCAAGGGTTAACCTGGTGACCCCTTTGTGTCCCAGCCTACCTTAGAGCCACTCCACTCCACTACTCAGACCCCAAATAATATTCATCTTGTTATACAATGAGGTATAATGCAATTCCAATGCAACAAAGCACAAAGTAGTAAAATATTTCAAGTCATAAACCATAAAAAGGCAAGGTGAGCTTGATTTATCTCAAACCAAGAGCATGGGTCTCTTAAGATCTCGTCAATGAGCATACTTTATTATGCTAAGGATGAGGTCTCAACACCATACATTTGAATATAAAATGTGAGCTCAACTCAAGGATGAAGGGTGTGAATACTTATAGGCAATATGCAAAGGAAATAAACACAAGACCTTAAAAAGCCTCAAAGATCAAGCTTCCATTGTGATATGAGGAATGCTCAATTGGTCGCGGGCCAAGAGTATGGGTCTCTTGAGATCTCGTCAAGTAAGCATAGATCAAATCCAATTAAGGATTTAGTAACAACCACCTTACATAAAAAAAAATATGAATTTTGGAAACTCAACAAGGCAATGAAAAACCATAAAAGATAAAAGCATAGACTTGTGCATAAAAGTACATTCACATGGCTCAAACTATGAGGAGATGAACTTGAATCCTCTCATACAAAAAAAATCATATATTAATTTCATTACTCCGCATAATAAAATCTCGTAAAAACTATACAAATCCAACTTTTTAAAAAATACATGTTGGACCAAAAGCTCGTCCCAAGCCATTTCCACCATTGACGGCCATGGAAAAAGCTTCGAGAATCAAACTTCAAATTTTGAAAAAGTAAAAGTACCATTTAGTTCACTATATGAAAAACAATACAAAAATACACTCAAATCCAAATTTCATGCATTCGCTAAAAAAATGGATAGCATAACATTAATTTCACATTCATTTTGAAATTCTAAAACATATAAGCCCAAAAGGGCATAGAATTAACTCAAGGAAGTTGAGGATGACTATCATCTCTTCTTACGATCTAAACGCAACAAGCACAAAGTCAAAATTCAAAGAACAAAGAAAAATATGAGGTAACATACCTCAAAAATAAAGAAAACACCAAAACAAATGAGGAAATTCATAAACTTCTTGAAATCGAATGAGATTTTTGGAAAGGCAAGCAATCATGACTCGAATCCCATGAGCCACTACCCATAAAATTATCCTGAATGAGTCAAACACAATTAGAAAGAATCAAAATTCCCCCAAAGAGGGTTTTAAGAGCAAAATCCGATTCAAAAACCTAAATCCCTAAAAAGAACTCTATTTGACAATTTAAGTCACTTTTTCACTCCAAACCAAAAAGACTAAATTAAAAATCAATTAACACGATGAATAGAAAAATTGATTAAATAACCCAAACCCAACATGGATTAAATTAAATCAATTCTAATTAAATGGAATAACACTATGATAATTTGCTGATAAATTATAAAATAACCAATTAACATTAAAATTAGTGTTTTAATATTTAACTCTTGTGAAAAATGCAGATACGCTATGATGCACAAACAAATACTGGTCTATCACATTTATGCAAGAAGATCTCAACTTTACCTGTACGGTAACCAGAGGTATAATAATGCAAATACAGATACATTGCTCATAGAAGAACAATATTGACTAAAATCATGAATGGCCGATGTAACTATCTCTCGCTCCACTATCAAGGACAAGACACACTCAGAGCTATGGAGCTAGGTAGAGTCGATGACTAGTACCTGTCATCATTAAAACACTCACACATCAAGTGTAGTTTCTCATAGTATAAATAGCCGAAGTACATATATAATAATCAAAATAAACTAATGAAAGGACATTTTAGCAGCATAATCATTCTTATGTATTTTAATGTTACAAACCATTATTTTCATATATAATCCTCAATAAACATTATAAATAATCATTTCATTTAAATTAAAACTTTTAAATAGCATTCTATGTTATTTTAGGGCATATATCAATTTAAACTCCAAATTAGATAATAAATGATCATGGTGAAGCACAATATCACAATGACCACTGGAACATACATTAATGATTCAATAATAACATCACAATAGCCACTATCACATACATTAGTGAGTCTCATAAAGGCACGTCAAGATAAACATAACCAAAATATCCTCGGATATACAATAAACCAGATATCATCATATATCATCATGTCACATCACAGTAGGCTCATCATGTATATATGATAATCATTGAAAGAAAAAGTATAATATATCATATATGTCAATAGTAATATCAGTAATAGAAAAAAAATGTGATATAACTAGGTGTATCTTACAATGCCACTATAAAATTACAACATACAAATAGTTATGGAAAAACATAAAATATTCTAGCTCAGATCAAATTAAGGTTATGCAGACTGTAACCACAGAAGGCACTAGATCCTCTCCCCCTAGGGATAGGCTTACTTCTAGAAGCCTACAAAAAGATAGGGGTACAAATCTCTCAATTGTGAAGAATCCTCCAAAATATCTAAAGTCTCATCATTTGGGTCCCATTGGACCCTTACCTAATCTATGTCTCAACCTCAGAGGTTTAGCCTCTGATATTGTAGAACATGAATGTGCTTCAAATAAATCTACTCATCCTCTACCTGTAAAGCACCCCAATAAAGAACGTGGGTCAGATAGAGAATATATTGTCTCAACAAAAAAAAATGAAACACATCATGGATGTGTGAAAATACAACACTAACTTAGAGCCTTTCCTATAATGGATGGGGGTTCTGCCACAACCAAACCTTCGAAAGAACATGGTCATAAATCGAGAAGTGGTAATCTAATCTATGGGCACCAACATACTTCCTCTGCAAATCCTGAGCAGTAACAAAATGCTCTCTAATGAAAACAACATTTTCCCCATATCCTGAAGCATCTTAGGGCCCAATATAATGCAGTCCTCCAAATGATCCCAATTCAAAGGTGTATGACACACTTGACCATACAAGGCTTGAAAAGGAGACATGCCGAGAGAACTATGGCACTCTTTATTATAGGAAAACTCTACTAGGTATAAGTAGTGCTTCCACCTTGACTATTGATCCATCACATATATGTGAAGCATGTCCTCAAGAACTTGATTCGCTCATTTTGTTTGACGATGGGTGATCTGATGGACTAAAATTGATCTATGTTCCCAAAGCATGATGGAGAGAAGGCCATAATTTATAAGTAAACACTAGATCTCGATCCAAAATAATATTGCAAGGCATCCCATGCAACCAAACTATATCCTCCATGAACGCATGTGCTACCAAAGAAGTAGTATAAGAAGCTCTCATAGGAGAAAAGTGGGCCACCTTGGACAACTTGTCCATAGTAACCATAATGAAATCTTGACAGTGTGATGAAATATACAGTGTAAAAATGAGATTAATAGATATAGTGTCCCACATTCACTTGGGAATGGAATGTGGTTACAAAATACCTATCAGATATTGATGTTCCACCTTTACTCTCTAACACTTAAGGAATCTAGTTACCAAATTGGCAACATCATGCTTCATCCCTGCTCAATCGTACAATTGTCTAAAATATCATCATGTATCTTCTTGATGCCAAGATGTGTGGAATATGGTGCATGGTTTACCTTCGATATAAATAAAGATTAAATATCACTTAAAAATGGCACCTAAATATTCCCAAGGTGCCACAAAAGCCCATTTGACTCTGGAGAATAACCTATAAATTGGCCTACAAGGGGTCCCTCGAACTCAATCTTCTCTCTGACTTCCTGATACCAAGTTTCACCAGGTAAATCGTCAAGAATATGGCTACAAAAATCTACACCAAGAGACAAAACTGAGATCTCATGTCTTATCCTACTCAAGTCATCTGCATTAATGGTCTCCTTCCCCTTGATGTAATGAACATCAAAATTATACTCACAGAGGAACTCCATCTAACAATGTTATTGTGCATTCAGGTTTAGCTGAGTAAATATATACTACAAGTTGTGATGATCACTATGCAACTAAAAATTCTGACCCGGAAGAAAATGTCTTTAATACACTAGTGTATGCACAATTTCCACTAACTCTAAATCATGGGTGGGGTAGTTCAGTTCATGGTCCTCGATCCTCTTGGACTCATGTGCAATCACTCATCCCTCATGCATAAGAGCTTCCACCACACTCTCTAATGATGCATTGATGCACACCATAAATTCACCCAAAGGATATGAGACTGCCAAGATAGGTGCACTAGTCAATCGCTCCTTAAGATCCAAAAAAGTTGCACCACACTAATTGGACCAAACAAAATTCTTCCCTTTCCTTTGTAGAGAAGTGGTAGGGTGTGCCAACTGAGAAAATTCCTTCATAAATCAGGGGTAGTAACTTGCAAAACCCATGAAACTATGAACCTTAGAGACATTGGTCGACATTGACTAATCCATAATGGCCTAGATCTTTGAAGGATCCATAGAAATACCCCCTAAGATGATATGACCCAAAAAATCACCTCAAATTGGAAGAAATCACACTTGTCAAGGTTTCCAAATAATTGATGGTCACGAAGACACTGCAAAACCTGGCAAAAATGGCCCCCATGTTCCTCCATCATCCTCAAATACACTAAAATATTGTCAAGAAAAATAAGGAAAAAATGGTCAAGGTAGGTGGGAAACACTCCATTCATCAAAATCATGAAAACCAATGGCGTATTGGTTAGCCCAAAGGGTATGACTGTAAAATCATAATGTCCATATCAAGTGCAAAAGTTTTCTGATGAACGTCAGCCTCATGAATGCAAAGCTGATGATACCATGACTTGAGGTCTATCTTTGAGAACACTCTATCTCCCTTCATTTGATCAAACAAATCATCAATCCTTGGAGAGGGATATTAGTTATTCCTTGTTACCTTATTCAACTATTGATAGTTAATGCACAAGCAAAGAGATTCGTCCTTATTCTTCATGAAGATGACTGGTGCTCCCTAAGGAGTAACACTGGGACAAATGTGGCCCTTGGACATCAAATCCTCCAACTATAAATGAAACTCACCCAAATTCTGAGTGGTCATACAATATGATGCTTAAGAAATAAGCTCTAATCTAGGAATTAGATCAATGCAAAAATATATGTTGCACTTAGGTGGCATACTTATGATTGCACTAAAAACACATCCACAAAATTAGGAAGGAGTGGATGGTCATCAAGAGGCACCTATTAACTTCCATCCTCTTTGAGGCCACTAAAAGAGACTGTAAGTAACTGACAACCATGTCACATACTCCATTTCAGTTGAATGGATGAGATTCTGCGAAGTGAAATATATCTCTGGACCCTTACAAGCTCAACACGCCCACTTGTTTCATCCAAGCATTTTACGACTTGCACCGAAAATCTATACATGCATGGTGGGAAGCTAACCAATCCATACCCAAAATAATTCCATAAGAACCTAAGGGTAGGATATGAATATCTATGGTGGTAGTGAAGGTGCCCAATTCCAACACACAACTACAAACGAGGGAGTCTACAATCACTCTAGAATTTGTGGCTAACTCAACATGTTAACTATCAACCTAATGTGTCGCCACTAGCCCACATCGGTCTACATAGAAAGGGGAAATAAAATAATTTGAAGCACTAGAATAAATCAAGATAGAGGTAGATATACCATGTAACACACTTGTAGTCTCAACAATAGTGCATTGATGCTCTGCCTGACGATTATCAATTGCCACAAATAACTTGTGGGATCTACCTACATCCCTTACTATAGGCTTAGATGTAGCTAGACTCTAACCAGCTCTTGAGACAACCTTTTGAGGACATTTTACTATCCTATGACCATGTTGGCCACAAGTAAAACATCCCTTTATATTATAGCTATTCCCTATAGAAGGTGCACTAAACTGATGGAAATTATCTCTATTGGCACTTTGTTATACACTTTGAGATGGTTGACTATGTTGGGCCTACCTATTTGGGTGCCAATTGTGACCTCTAGATCCTAGGGTACTTGAAATGCGGTCACTTTAATGAGCTTTAGAAGGTCCCTGTCTATGCTATTGTTGATGATCTTTCCTAGGAGGTGTCAAAAATTCCCTCAAAGTTCCTACAGACTTTACTTGAGTACTCTATGCACCTGATCCAAAAGTTTGTGCACTGCTAACCTGTACTCCTTCCCTACCTCCAAGATCCCTACCTATGTTCTCCTTAGACAACATTTCCTTTTCTATGATGACCATAAAAGTCCTAGACTAGAAAATGTGAGTGTCACCATTGATATGGCCATTAAGGCTCTGAAGAAAGTGTTGTACCAACATAAGTTCATCATGTGTGATACTAGAATACTACCTCATCTCAAAGAATCTATGATTGTACTGGTCTACTATCATAGACTCTTGACAAAGATGGAAAAAATCATCAGCACATTTCTGATGGTAATGGTTAGAAAGGAAATATACATGAAATTGTTCCTCAAAGATCTTGCAAGAAACAATAGTGATATCTAGCTGGATCTTTTACTCATGTATGTGCCACTATGTAGATACAAAAATACTAAGGTGCTTAATGATACATCAGTATCTATTTTTATTTGCATGCGGGTGCATAGAAAAGAAACTTCCAAGATCTATAAGCCAAGTCTCGGCCCCAGTACCATTGCCTGATCTAACAAAAGTGGATGGACGTGACCTTAGAAGGTCTATCATATGTCTTACATGGATAGAATCCTCATCCACCCCTACTCTCTATTTCTTTCTATCCTATGATCTGATTTACTTGATCACTTGCATTCTGCAACCTAACCCTAGTTTGGTTAGGGTTTTGTGCTCCAACAATGTAATTAGAGTTATGCCTGAACTATAAAGGAAATCTTGTAACATATTTTTCAGATCTTCTCCTCATTTCTCTTCTTAGAAATCTATGTTTTCTTTAATTGTAAATGTTTCCTTTCCTTTACATCAATAATTTTTTTTGTTTTATATATTTTTAGATTCAACTATCTTTGGCAAAGTTTCCTCCCTTCGTATTTAAATGCATTTTTCTCTATTTTTAGATTATATGATTATATTAACATCTTATAGGTGTTGTTTATGAATATATCTTTCCTTCCATCATTGTTGTAAGGCTTAATCTTCATGTGTAAGGTCAAAGTTCTGATTCAATGCATCACCTCCTTTAATTTTATGCATTCCTTCTTCCCTTTTCCTTGAGAAGTTGGTTAGATTAGGTTAGAAGTAGGTCTTGAAGTGTTGGGTTGGTTCAACACCACACCTCAATTAGAAAGAATGTTGGCCTTTTTTTTGAGACTCGACCTTTATTTTTGAGGTCCGACACTTGGAGGTTGTTTCCATTTTTCACAAGGTTTCTTGGGGGTCAAACGCCAAGAAAGGGTGCAAAATTTTGTGAAAATAGTTTCTTGCATGCCCGATGAAACTCATTCAAAGAAATATTCAAGAAAACCTATTGATTGGATGGTGTCCAAAAAATATCTTCAACATCCATGCTAAGGATTCAATACTAATCTTATCATCTCAACCTACAAGAGGATCTCTTTCAAGCACTTGGTGTACTTTATCTCAATGTTGTTCTTAGTGTAAAGCTGCTACATTTCATGTCAATGATACAAAAAAGGGCATCTTCTAGAGGTACTTTTCAATATTCTCAACTTTCATTTTCCAAATCTAGGAGAGGTAGAATTTAATTATTTCCAATTAAGGGTGTTGAGGAATCAGTTGCTCCACCCTAAAGATCTCATTCTACTTCCCCAATTGATATATGATCACAACCTAGGGATCTGTCCACTCATTTGAATAGAACATTATGCTATATGGATATCCCTAGAAACCAAATTTTTGTTACCTTTAATGGTGTCAACCCTCTCATATCAGCCCAAAATAATGATATACTAGTGGTTGCACCAAAAATTGTACCTTATTTCATTGGTAAAACATCTACTACCCCTGTAGAAAATATCCAAGAAGTTTCAAATATTTTTAATATTCATGATGTCACTAAGGATAATGTTGCAATCATAATCTTGCCTGCATCATTTAAGATAAAGGCCTTATATTAGTATAGAGGTTTGCCTCACAAATCCATCCATAATTGGGATGAGTTAGGGGAAGCATTATATAAACATTTTTAAGATAAAAGTGATCACCTATCACTTATGGAGCAACTAACTACCATCAAAAGAGCACCACAAGAATTAATGAGAGACTTTAATTATAGGTTTCAAAAGACATGGGGTAGAAT
Source organism: Thuja plicata (assembly GCA_018584345.1). Taxonomy (NCBI): domain Eukaryota; kingdom Viridiplantae; phylum Streptophyta; class Pinopsida; order Cupressales; family Cupressaceae; genus Thuja; species Thuja plicata. The sequence continues at coordinate 2,517,677 of MU225768.1, forward strand.
TATTGTTTCCATAATACTTACTCCTAATCATATCTTCTTATTTTATCTAAAGTCTCTCAATAGTGATGTAGGATGTAGCTACTATGATACAATCAATGGGAGGGGGTACTCTACCATAAGCATATGATCTGACCAAAAAGGTAGAAAATTGTCTAATACAAGTCAGAAAAATAGCTCTAAGGCCTCAAATACCTTTAATCCTTGCAATCCCTACTCAACAAACTCTATTCGCTCCTATCTTGATTGGACATAGAGGTAAATCATCAACATATTCTTAACCATCCAATAAGTTGCAAGAGCTAAAAAATACGATGGAGAAGAAAATTACTTTGTTTCAGAACCTTAGATTTATGGTTGTAACACTAGAAACAAAAAAAATATCAAGGTAGCAGACCCTACCAAACACAATTAGAATTATTAATAGAATAGGACACCTTCTCAAGGACAAAATCATTGGAGTCGTACTAAGCTCTTAAATAGAGTACACCCTAAAACTAAACATTGTTAAGATGCACTTGTTCTAGTGTAGAATAATATTGCTGAGGAGCAAGATTGGTGTTCCCCATGCAATCATCATCATAATAAAAGTGCATGCAAAAATGGAGAGTTTTCTCAAACTATAGCTGTTCAAAATGAAGTAAGAACTTGCGCACAACAATGTGATCAAAATTGGTCAAGTATTGGCAGTATAGACCACATACAACAAGAGTCTTCTTTTTTCAATTGGTAAGAGTCAAAACTCTATTGTGTTAATTAGGAGAACAAATATGGTGTGTCACATAATACTAGATTTAAAAGGAAAGCGGTGAAGAGTGTTTCACCCTCCATGACAACTCAAGCTTCAAATTCACAAGTAGTTGCACATACTAAAATCCCAAGAATACTAGACAAAGTAGGTTGCCTAGATCCAAATCAGAATAGAAAGAAACATTAGGAGCCTAAAGTAGCTTTAATGCCAAAATTAGACCTTGTTGTTGCAAAAGGTCCTTCAAAGATAGTGGGTGTTGCTTTCAGCATAGTTGAGCAAATGAAGAAGTCTAGTCTCAATGTTACTATGTAGATGCTCATTCTATTCCATCTTAGAGATATTTTGTTCAAGAAGTATTAAGGAACTTCAAAAATCCCGCCCCTAAGCAACACATAATACTTCAACTATATATATCTTGGTTCAAGTACCCAAGGAGGAAGAAAATTTAAGAAAACCTAGCAAGCCTCCTTTTTATCTCTCTCTAATGACAAGAGATAGTTTAGTTCAAAATTGAATGATAGATTCAGGAGCTAGTAGCTTTGTCATGCCTAAGAAGATATTCGGCCATTTTGGCATATAATATAAACTTGGAAATAAGGGGGTTGTCCAATTAGATGTCACTTCTATTAAGATAGTAGGGGTAATCAAATATTCAAAGTTATACTTGCATGTGTTCCCTTTTTGCATCATTTTACAAGATATATTTATCATAAATCTCCTTTCTTTATTTTCCATATGTTTATCTAAAGACTTCACAACCTAAATAGGTGGGTACTTATCTGTGGATCATCTCGACATGTTATTTAGAACAAGATATGGCACAAATATTACCATAAAAGTATATGTTATTTCTATAAATCACATAGATCCATACATCCTAAGTCCCATAAATATCAATTGCACCTTGCATGAAGAAGTAGAGTCATGTACAACTTATGAGCCTACTATTATTTTTGAGGAGGTTCCTGGCTATTTATCATATGAATGGGTCGATGCTTTTCAATTTATTTAACCACAAGATGCTTAAGAAACCATCCTTATCACCTGTCACATTCATGAGGATAATACCCCTATTCCTAATCTCATCAAAGCTCAAGAAGATCCAAAGGGATTATGGAGCATGTTTTTTTTATGGTTCAAGAAACAAGAATGGTGTAGTGCTAGAATAATGCTCGTTTCTCCTAAAGAGGATAAATATCACTTCTCTTTCAGTCTCCATTTAGTTGTACCAATAATGTGGCTAATTATGAATCCCTAATCCAAGTTCTTCAACTAGCACACAAGATAAATATCAAAGTTTTATTAGTTTTTGGAGATGGTGAGTTGGTTGTTAATCAAATGAAAAATAAAAGTATAAAAAGGAACAACAGGTTCTTGAATCATAGAAACATAGAGTTTGGGACTTAATTCAAGTATTTGAGGCCTTCAATATTTAATGTGTTCCTAGGAATTAGAACAAACATGTTGATAGATGTCCAATAGTAGGTGCTCAGTATGAGATACCAACACATGTTACAGAGAAAGGGGACCAACATATCAGGCTTGTAGTGAGGCTTGTACTTTTAGATAGTCAAGAAAATTGGTAGGGTTTTGAATCAGATCAACAAATTGTCAATTTCTTGCAAAATGAAGCAAAGTTTTTTGCTAAAAATTAATCTATTTTGCAAGGTAAATATGGAGATAAAATCATGCACCTCAATTCCAATAATTTGTCTAAAGGTCTAGTCATCTGGATGATCAAGTAAGAAGCAAATATCTAAACTTAGTTGTAAAGAAGGGTGATTACAAGCCAGCCACCATTGTTGAAGGTGGGAGATTGAATTTGTGAAAGTTATTATCTATAATAGAACAAGAAAAATTTATTGATGTTTGTCAATAATATAATGATGTAATTGCTTGGACCTATGAAGATATAAAATGGTTTGACCCTAGTTTAGCTCAGCATACCATCAAACTAGATCCTAGTGCAAATATTGTTAGACAAAAGTAGAGGCCAGTTAATCCCAAGATAGAGCTCTTAATGAGGAAAGAGATATCCAAGATCATAAAGGCTAATATTATTTTCCCCATTAAGCTTTCTTCATGGGTAGATAACCTTGTTCCAGTTAGAAAGAAGAGAGGGGAAATCAAATTATGTGTAGACTTTAGGGATCTCAATAGAGCCTCTCAAGGATCACCATCCCCTTCCTTCTATGGAAATGTTTTTGTCCAAGGTTAGTGATTAATAAATATTTTCTTTCTTGGATAGGTATTTAGGCTATAATCAAATCTCATTCTAAGAATGAGATCGATGAAAGACTACATTTACTACTGAACGAGTCACTTATGCCTATTGTAAAATGTCATTTGGACTAACCAATACAAGTGCCACATTCCAAAAAGCTATGTACATGGATTTTAGGGGTGTATTATCATAATTTGTGCTCATATACCTTTATGATATAGCTCTATTTTTTTAAAATCATGCAGCTGGCCATTTTGATCATCTTGAACAAGTATTCATCAAATGTAGAGAGTATGGTGTGTCCCTCAATTCTAGAAAATGTAACTTTGGTACAAAATTGTATCAAAGGATGACTTGGCCATAGATCCAGAAATGGTGGAAGCAATTCTTTCTCTTCCACTCCCTAGTCACAAAAAAGGATTACAAAGTTTCCTTTGTAGTATCAACTTTGTGAGGAGGTTCATCGCTAATTTTTCTACTATGGTAAATCCTCACACATCTTTGTTGAAGAAAACTTTAGTGTTCACTTGAAAAAAGGAAGGGATGACATTTTTTGAAGAGATTATGGGAGAAATTTATCAGGATCCCACTCTTTTCAATCCTAATTATGAAAAGTATTTCATTCTCTACACATTTGGAGGGGAATCAAGTATCTCAGTTGTCTTGACACAACTAAATGATAATAATTTTGAGCATCTCATTGCTTTATTCAGTGAAGGACTAAATGATTATGAGATAAATTATAACTATGTAGAGAAATAGGTCCTTGTTGTCATTAGAGAATTTAATAAGTTTAGGCACATATTGTCTAATAACAGGTTCCAGTTGTTCGTCTCACATGCAAGTGTAAATGATTTCCTTTTGAATAAGGATATTAGTGATAAGATAGGTATATGGATAAAAAAAGGTCATGGAATATTACATCGACATCAAGATCACAAATCTAGTAAGAGGCAAGGGCCTATGTGAGAATATTATCTCATCTTTTGGGACACCCTCAGACATTTCCCTTGTGTTATAAGATGAACAATCAATCACTAACAAAATCCAGATTAGTTAGATGTATGACATGAACACCTTTTTGAGAGAAGGTAGATACCCCCAAGGACTTGATAGGACTAAAATGAGACACTTGAGATTATAGTCTATTCCTTATGTCTTGGTGGATGACATAATTTTCAGAAAATACTCTAGTGGACTCATACTAAGATGTATAAATGAATATCGGGTTAGCAAATTATTAAAAAAAATTTGCGATGACCACTTATTTACATGGATGGAATCATTAATATAATGAGGGTTGATTATTACTGGCCAACCATATTTAAATATTTGCATCAATGGGTGAAGAAATGCAAGAAATGTGCGTTCTTCTTAGGAAAACAACGATTGGTTTCCCTTCCTCTTCACCCTATTCAATCAAACCAACATTTTTCACAATGGGCTTTGGATTTTATTGGTCCAATAAACTCACTTTCTAGTGCTGGTCACAAATGGATCATGATAGACACAAATTACTACACGAGATGGATAGAGGTAGTAGCATTGAAGGATGCCACATAAGCTTCAACGTTGGAATTCCTTGATGGAATTGTGACCAAAGTTGGTGTCCCCTCACCCATTATATCAGACAATGAAAAAGATTTTATTGGAGCCCAAATCAGTTCTTAGGTAGTTGAGCATGGTATGTATTTGAAGACATCACCAAATTATTATCCCCAATGTATTGTCTTAGTGGAGTCCTCCAAATAAAGCCTTATTAAGATAATTAAGATGAAAATTGAAGATAATCAGAGGTCTTGGTATCTCAAAGTAAATAGAGCCTTATGGGATGATATAATTACACCTAAGAGGTCAATTGTAAACTCATTGTTCATGTTGGTATATGGAAGAAAAATAAATATTCCACTATCACTTGAGTTTCCCTCTCTTGAATTAGCACATTATTTAGAGCTAATAGAAAATGATGTCATGTCAGTCAGGCTAGTTGAACTAATGGAGTATGAAGAATTTATAAATAAAGGTATGAATACACTTTAGACTCATCAACAATAGGTCAAGAGAACTTTTGACAAGAAGACTACTCATAGACTTTTTAGATCTTGTTCTCGTGTGGGATGCAAATAGAGCTAAATTGGGCAGACGTTCCAAGTTTGATGCCATTAGAATTAACCTTATATCATTATCAGTTATAAGTAGGCCAATGCATTTGAATTATCTAGATCTGATGGTGAGGTCCTTCCAATTATAGTGAATGGGTTCTACCCAAACCCCGCTTCTAAATGAGGGATTGATTATCTTCTACATAATATATTGGTTATCCTCTTTCTTTCCAAGAAGTGCATGTGTACAGGTTGTTTCCTTTCACAAGATATAAAGTTTTGGTATTTTTGTCCCAATTTGAGGATGCATGAATAATGTTTTTATAGGTTAGTCCATGCCTAATGGATTCCTCAATGTCGTTGGTCTTGTACTTAGCAAGCTAGCACCCCCAAAGTTTCTAGAAATGTTGGCATTTTATGTCACCCTTATCCTATCTCATATATTTGATATGAGATAATTTCATTAGGATTAAAACCCTCTAAAAATTTTCCCTAAGGCTTAAACCATGAAGCTCTTCATCCTCCATTCCTTAGTCATTTACCAATTTGAAACAAATTCTTAGTTCAAAAATCAAGTTTTGGACCCGAGAAACAGTTCCAGAATTAGTGTCGGGATCTGACATCACAAGTGGAGCTTCAACCTAAGAAAAGGAAAATATAAGTGAAATAAGGAAAAATTCCAAATACTTGGTCAAATCCCACTAAGATTTCTTGAATTTTCTATTTGAGTGTTTCAGGTCTGATAAGCAATTCCATAACCTTTTTCCGAACCCAATGTGAAAAATGGAACTATGTTAAACGTGAAGATATAAGTTTGAGACAATGAAAGGGGCATGTTCCAAAGGTAATTTCAAAACTTGATGGGAGTTTATGAACTTCTTAGAAATCATTCCAAGTCCAAAGATCTTCTCAAGAACTAAGTGCACTCCCCACTATGTTTTAAAAATGATTTTTCTAAAGCATCAAAGAAAGGATAAAGGAACCATTTTAAGACACTTCCAAATTAAGAGGCAGAGTCTAATATTGGATCCTAAACTCCTGTCAGAATTCAGGACTCCGGGTGGAACTATGGTGGTCCCAACCTAGTACTTGAACAAAAATTAAATGACCACCCTCTGCGCCTCTATGAGAATATTCTTTGGCATCTTGTTAGTACCATGAAGATGCACAGGCTATCCGATCAAAAAGTAAAATCTAATTGACAATGATGTTTTTAAATTTGTATTATGAAGGATTTTTTGGTGGCTCCTAACTATATAATCATGTGTAAATATCTTCATCAAAAAAATTAATTTTAAAAGTGAAATCCAGTTCAAAATTCAATGGTTAGGCGCAACAAGATCAAAATTTAATTCTCGACTACCTTTAACAACCCCTCTGCAATTATATCAAGTTAGAGAAACGTCGTTACTCTTCTTAGACTCTAAACATGCTATTCGAGGATGTTCTCCATGCATCTTAGGGCCCGTTTGGCGCAGGGAATTAACTTATCCAGAATAGGCCTATTCTAGAATAAGGGCCTATTCTGGAATTAATTAATGCTCAAAACGAAAGCTGGAATAAGCTATTATGCGTTTGGATCCCATAATGTGGAATTGGAATAAAAGGTTATTTTTTATTTTTTTAATTAATTTGAACAATATGTATTTTTAACTTGTGTACACACATACACATACACATATACACACATACATATACACATATACACACACACACGTGTGTATATATACACTTATATGCACACATACACACATATATACACATATATGTGTGTGTATACACACAAATGTGTATATACATGTGTGTAATGTGTATATACACACATGTGTGTATATACATGTGTGTGTATATACACATTACACACGTGTATATACACACACATGTGTGTATATACACACACATGTATATACACATTTGTGTGTACGTGTATATACACACATGTTACACACATGTGTATATACACATTTGTGTGTATACACACATGTGTGTGTATATACACATTACACACATGTGTATATATACACACGTGTATATATATACATACCCACATTAAAAAAAAAAATTTAAATTTTTTTTATAAAAAAAGTAAAAATTAATAAAATAAAATAAATTTGAATCCATAAAAAGCTTA
>MU225768.1:2526930-2563251 GCA_018584345.1 Thuja plicata
GAGAGAGAGAGAGAGAGAGAGAGAGAGAGAGAGAGAGGGCTTTACGTATATAAATAGGAGTAGGGAATGAGGGAGGTAGAAATATATATAGAGATAGAGAGGGAGATATAGATAAGGTGGAGAAGGAAAAAGTACACCAACCTCAAGATCGGTTTAAGTCTTAAAGGATGAACCTTTCCTTGCACCACCTCACTTATACTAGCACTCTGGTGATATAGAGGATCGAGGCACTAAGTGATGAAAGGAGTTTTAACTAATTAAAGTACTTGATGTAAATAGATTAAAAAAATTAAGACAACTAGAATACTTAAGTGGAGATAAATGTAAATAAATTGATTACATTAATAGATAAAAATATTTAGCTAGGAATGATTGCGTTTGGAGCCAATGTTATACCATTGGGAGATAATCAATCCAGAAAATGAATGTCAAAGTAGACAAACCACTATTGCTTCAGGTCTGGATGGAGAAGTCATGGGCTCCCTACTCAGAGAAGCACGACTAAGAAATTAAGGGGGACCAACACTACTAATTTTGGTCTTTCCCTAGATCACACCTCCATGGAGAGCGGCAATGGCTCTGGAGGAGGCCTTGGTGCGCGAGGGTTTGATAGAAGCCATCTTAACTTCTCCAATCATGAAGGCTACCGATCCAGTCAATGGAACCTGAATGGGATATTTTGGGCACCAACAAAAACCTGCAATACAAATGGTTCCCATCAAGCCTTAAACTCTACACAGATACGGATTGGCCCATTAGCAGATCCTTACACTAAATCCAGTGGCTTCAATGGTGGTCGAGGCTATAACCGGTGGATGCATGGTGGTTGGGTTCCCCCAAGGCAAGACCCTTCATGGACTCATGAGATTGGCAGGAATGGAAGGAGAAGGGAGAGTAAAAATCTTCATATTGGAAAAGAAATGTGACCTTGAAACTTCCTAATCATTTCAACTTCAAACAGATAGAATCAAAGTTCTAGCGGCCTAAAGATCTGGGAACATCCAAAATAGAAGGAAAAACTGATGTCCAATCTGAGAAACCTACAATAAAGGTAGATGACACCCTCCTTATAAGATCTTTGTCTGTTGTTATAAATAATTTTCAATGGGCAAAGTCCATGATTAATCTACAGGAAACTACTTTCTTCATGAAATGGCTTGGCCCATGGCCGTCTCTAAGCAAGATCCAATCTTGGATAGAATCCAACTGGGGGAAAAGCTTTGAACTCAAAACCCTCAGGAATGAGTTCCTCTTGGTGGTTTGTCCTTTGAAGCCAGATAAGGACTAGATAATAAATGGAGGCCCTTTCTCATTGGATGGTCTTGGCTTCTACATCTGTGACTGGAAGCCAAACTTTAATCCTGATAGAGAGGAAGTGGAAAATATCATTGTCTGGATAAAAATTATCAACCTCCCCTGGGAATAAAAGAATGAGGAAACCCTTAAGTTAATAGGGAATAGAATTGGACATTTTCTAAAGGCTAAAGAGGTGGTTGATAGAAATGAATTTTACATATACACTAAAATCTTAGTTAAGATGCAGAAATGTTACCAAATCCCAGATATGGTGGTGTTAGGGATAGCTCATGGAGAATGGAGATTAAAAGTTGAAGTTGAAATGGAAAAATTGTTATCTGAAGGCACTAAGGCTCAATGTAAGGGCAAAGGTCTTGAAATTAATAACAATATTGATTGGATTAAGGAGTGTGAAGCTTATCGCACCAATCAACCACAGTGGTCAATCCACTTTGAAGAGGACATGATATTAAACAAAGCCACAGGATGCAGATCTTCCTCTTCTTCAGATAGTCATGGGCCTCTAGAGCTGATTTAAAAGATCATAGTTGATTCCCCATTGGCCTCTCTTCATCTGGAATCTGACAGCCCATTATCTACCCAAGTGGTGAAAGAAACTCCTCAGCCTCCTCTCTTACACAATCCCGAATTGGTTCCTTTTAGTCTGGTAAATATGAATAGATGCAGTCCCTTATTGTGTCTGACTCTCTGGATACCAGGAAATAGTCACCTAACTACTTTGGGGACAGAGGTAGCAAACCAGACTTTAATGACTAGATAGACTTACAAGCAGATTGTGATGCCCATATAATAGGGAATGTTGAGGGTCACCCTCTACCTCAGTGCAGACATATTTAAATGTCTCCTGACAAATGCAGAGTCAATTCCTTTTGCTACCCAAGAACCTTGCCAAGATTTTCTAACCCCAACACTTCCCTCAGAGAAGATGTGGAGTGAAACTATTTGCCCTCCCCTCAGCCTTTTTCTCTTAACATTGAAGCACTCGAGTTCAACCCTTTGGAAAAATCATATCCTATTATGATTGGGAGCAATGAAGGATCCTCTCCCTCTTTGTTAGTTTCTGAACCAGCTCCTAGGCCCTCTTCTCAGGCACGCATTAGCTGCTTTCACCCTATCCTGGCAGCTCTTAATCAAATACAGGACACACAGGATAAAACTTGCTCACCTCGTGATCAAATTCAGTGTGTAGATATTAATCATGAAGGGAAAATCTCCCCCATTTGCAATTTGGAAAGTTCTTTAGATGAAGCCAGAGATAGTGGTGATAACCTTTTCGATGTTGCCTCTAATGTGAGCTACTACAGTGATGAAGGAGATGTGGAATATTTGGGCATAGAGGATACTCCCAATGTTTTAGAACAAAGGGGATTAAATCTTTCTGTGTCTTTGATCAAAAAACCCAAACTAGGAGAATAGAAAAGAAGGGGAAGAAAATCCACCAAAGAAATGTTGGAGCAAGCCGGTTGCGCAGCAGACCAAACAAAACTGCTGAGGTCAGGGAAAAGGTTTTCCTTTTCCTAGAATCAATGAGACTCCTCTCATGGAATGTCAGGGGCTGCAATGCCCCTCAAAAATCTCGCTTGCTCAAAAGAGGTCTTGATCAAGTGAGGGCGGACATTATTTTACTCCAAGAAACTAAACTCAAAGGTGATGACATTAACTTCTTCCTGAATAAATTTTGTAGATGGAAGAGTGTGTTTTCAGAGGCAAATGGTGCTTCTGGTGGCCTCGGTATTCTATGGGATGATAGGGTGGTGGAGGTAGTCCTACTAAATCAGTCTTCAAATTGGCAATGGATTGAGGTAACTTCTAAGCAATTACTTTCTCGCTTTTATATATTCAATATTTATGGCCCTAATAACCCTATTGAAAAGGAGACTTTATGGAAAGACTTATCCAATCACCTCATGGATAAAAAAGATGACCTTTTCATCTTAGGAGGGGATTACAATGCCATTCTCATCCCTTTAGAAAAGAAAGGAGGCAAAGGATGGCAGAGCAAAAGCCAAAATGACTTTGCTGAATTTGTTTTAAACAATGGTTTAATAGAACTGGATTTCAGATATGGTAATTATACATGGACCAATAGGAGAGGGTTTATGAACATAGCGGCGAAATTAGATAGATTTTTTCTGATGGGAAATTGGGAAGAACTGGACTGGTTATGCACAGCAGATATCCTACCAATTGTTGGTTCGGATCACTATCCGATTATTTGTAATATCCAAGAAGAGTTGGCTCCTGATCGATCCCCATTTAAATTTGAAGCCATGTGGCTGAGATCGGCTGAATTTCATACTAATATGGAGATTTGGTGGAAAAATACTCCAAAACAGGAAGGGAACAAGTCCTTCATCTTCTGTAAAAAGCTCCAATATATTAAAGAACAACTAAAAATTTGGAACAGAGAAGTTTTTAAAGATATTTTTGTTGAAAAATTGCAACTAGAACAAAGCTTGCAAACCCTAAATGAAAAGATAATAGCTAAGGGTATGGATGATAATTCATATCTGGAGGAACAATCTCTTCTAGGATTGTATAAAGAGGTGCTGGCCAAAGAAGAGATTCATTGGAAACAAAAATCTTGTGAGACTTGGCTAAAAGAAGGGGATTGTAATACTAAGTTCTTCCACAAATTGGTCAAAGCCAGAAGAGCCCGAAACAAAATCTTCACTATCAATACAAAGTAGGGGGTTACCACCATGGATCCAAAGATTATCAATCAGGAAGCTGTTGACTTCTTCCATGAAACTTTTAATCAAAAATAGCTCCCAAGACATGATGATGAGGGATTGTTTAACCTCATCTCGACCACTATTACAGCAGCACAGAATGCAAAGCTTATGAGCCATGTCTCCTTAGAAGATGTAAGGAAATATTTATTTGAATTGGGAGGAGACAAAGCCCCTAGTCTGGATGGCTTCCCAACACTCTTTTACCAAAAAATTGGGACATTCTAGGAGAAGATTTAAGGCAAGTTGTTGAAGAATCTAAAGCTGAAGGGTTTATATTGAAGGATTTCAATAATGCATTCATTGCCTTGATCCCCAATAAATCTGTAACCAATTTCTTTTTCGACTTTCAACCTATTGCTTTATGTAATACCATTTATAAATTAATAGTTAAAGTTGCTACTAATAGGCTTAAACACATTCTTGAGCATATTATTTCAGAGGAACAAAGCGGATTTGCCCCCAAAAGATCAATCTTTAAAGGAATCATTATTGCACATGAAGTTGTGCATACAATCAAAGCTGCAAAAGTTAACAAAATGTTGATCAAACTCGATATCAATAAAGCCTATGATCATGTAAATCGGGACTTTCTTCTCAGGATACTTAAAAAATTTGGATTTGCAGAGGACTGGGTGAAGTGGATTGCAAGCTGCATCAACACCCCTAGGTTCTCTATCCTAGTGAAAGGAAGCCCCCAAGGTTTCTTTGAAACCACAAAAGGTATCCGACAGGGTGACCCCATTGCCCCCTTTTTATTTATTATTATGGCTGAAGTCTTGGGTAGACTTATCACCAGCAAGAGATTGGATGGCCGCTGGCAAGGGGTCAAGATTGCAGAAGGTATTTCCTCCTCCACTCACCTGCAATTTGTAGATGACAACCTTCTCCTAGGGGTTGCTTCACTTGCTTCACTTGTGTCATCAAGTCAACCTTAGATCGTTACAACAGGGCCACTAGTCAGAGTGTTAACTGGCAAAAATCAGAGATCTTCTTCTTTCATACAGCCTATAATCTGCAAAAACAAATTAGTGAAATAATGCATATCAAGATAGGAAAGGTTCCGAGCAAATATCTTGGAGTGCCTTTATTTGAAGGTACCTCTGAACCTTGCTTGTGGAAAAACCTTATGGATTCTTGCTTCAACCGTATGGAGGGATGGAAAAGCAGATGGCTCACATCTGCAGGTAGAAATATTTTACTTCAAGCGGTTGTGTCAGCTATTCCAATTTACTCTATGAGTTGCTTCAAGATCCCACACAAAGTTTTAGATGCCATTGTAAAAAGAATGAGGAAGTTCTTTTGGAACGGGGCTGGAGAAGGAGATAAATGGCCCCTCATTTCTTGGGATAAAATATGTAAATGAAAGAAGAATGGGGGAACTGGACTGAAGGACTGGAGAAAGATGAACTTGGCACTAGGGGCCAAACTAGTTTGGCATATGTGCATTCAACCGGATAGTTTATGAGTCAAGATCCTCTAATCCAATTATTTAGATTCTCCACAGGATGAGAGAATCCTCACTATTGTTAACCCCCATAAAGGCTCTACAATCTGGAATTATCTACTAGATTGCAGATCTATCATCACAAGACATGTCTCATGGCATGTTGGCAATGGAAACAAATCCTTGTTTTGGGATGATTCTTGGAATAATCACCCAATTTTAAAGGAGGACAAAAGATTTGATGATTTGAGAACTCTCTTCACTAATAGATGGGGCTCTAAGGTGGCTGATTACCTAGAATGCAGGAACTCCCCTCTTGGACCTATGTCGCAATGGAAACTTGTGGATGATCTTAACCTCTCAACCCCACAGAGAAACCTTATGGAAGATCTTTTTAAAAAGAGGAGGTTCACAAGAATTGAGAAAACAGACAAGCTAATATGGTGTAAAGCCAATAGTGGGGCCTATTTGGTAAAGCTTGGGTTCTTATACCAAGAGGCACAGGAGGATTTATTACCTTGGAACACCAATCTTTTATGGGATAGACACTGCTTACCAAAGGCAGGAACTTTTGCATGGATAGCTGTGCAAAGGAGGATATTAACAGTTGAAAGAAGGAAACATTTTGGCCTCCAAGGCCCAACTCGGTGTGTTTTATGCAAATCAGCTCAGGAAGATGTTGATCACTTACTTTTTCAGTGTCCCTTTGCATCAGAATGTTGGGATCTAATTAAGTAAAAATTGAGCTTGATTGGACCTATGCAGCAGGGCATCAAAGAGGTGTTTCAAAGCTGGTCGATCCCTCAAAAGCACACTACCTTGTCTGGATTATGGAAGGCTTGCCCCTCCATTATCATCTGGGAGATCTGGAAAGAATGTAATAGATGTATCTTCCAAAATAAGGAAAGATCCCTATCTAGCATCAAAGCTAGTATTTTAAGTACTATCGAAGAGACTATGCAAGCTGCTCTTATCACCTCCATGGGTAGTTTGCTTTACACAAAGGCTGACAGGAAACTTCATTGTAATTGGCCAAGCTTGAAATTTAGAAATGGAAATATTAAAGATGTGAATGCACAGAATAAAACAAGATCAGAGCTAAAGTGGGATAAACCGAGTCCAGGATGGGTTAAAATAAACTTTGATGGAGCCTATAAAGGCAATCTGGGACCCTCAGGAGTTGGAGTTGTTGTCAAAGATAGCAATGGGGAAATTCTAGCACTAGCTGCCCAAAGAATTATTAGAGGAACTAACAATGAGGCTGAAGCTAGGGCAACATTGTTGGCCTTACAATTAGCTAAATAGTTGAACCTTTAGAATATTCACCTAGAAGGTGATTCACAAGTAATTGTAAATGCAATTAAAAATGAGGCAGCCAATGCATGGCATCTAAAGAATATGATTGAAGAGATCTCCCATCTCCTACACTCATTCCCAGACTTCAAAATCACCCATGTCCTCAGAGAAGGGAACAAGGAGGCCGATATTGTCTCCAAATGGGCAATTAGTCCAACGATGAGCAATGAGCCTTATTTTGAAATTTTCTCACAAGAGATTTTTTGCAACTAAGCTGTGCTTTGTGATGCAGGTTGATGCCCGATATTTTAAATGTTTATTTTTGCAGGGTGGAGAATCTCTCATTTTGCAGATTGGATAGGTCGATGTGACTTATGCAAGTGGAAGACTACATCTTTCGAAAGGATGTGATGACAGGTCTCGAACTATACAACCAATTTTGGCGGTGAGAAAGCTCGGTCAAGGACAATTGTCAGCTTATGGAGGATAGTTTTAAGAACTTTTTAGTGGCTCCTGACGCACATAGAGATTTTATTCCTGTGATGGATCCAATTGAACGACACTCTATTTTATGATAGATTCCCAATTTGGGTTATTGTCAGTTGAAGGGACCGAAAACTTCTCCCTTACTCCAACTCGATTGTAGTTTAAAACCACCCATGACCTACATCAAACACATCCTTCTTCTTTTAATCCTTTTTTGTCTTTCAGCAGTGGCCAAGATGGAAGCTACATTCTCGGTTAGAACCAAGAAACAATAAAAAGCAGTGGAGGGACCAGTCAACATTGAGAGAACTTTAGGCGTGCTAAATATAAAGAATGAAGTCTTGGCTGTTGTTGTCCAAAACATCCTCAGAAGCCAATATCAGGAGAGATTTTCCAAGCACATATCAAATGTTGATATCATCTCCTTGGTGGTGGCTTGGGCCCTGTAGCTTGGGGAGTTTGAGAGTGAGGTCAAGTGCATCACAGAACTCCTCTTTGATCTAGATTTACTACTTGGTCTGGAATCAATTTTAGAATGGGTTTTCCCAAGTGTAGGATTTGACTATAGTGAATGTTTTGAAGAATTGAAGGAAGGATTTAACTATGGTCATGTCCCCTTCCTCACTTGGTGGGGAAATGTTGACCAAACAGCTTACCAGCAGGATATAGCAAGCAAATGGAAGGCTCTGAAATCCATTATGGAGGACTTAGCAAGGCTTGCTGAGATGAGGGACAAAGCAGTGTTTGAGGAGGTGCCCAAGAATAAACGTGAGCAAAGGCATGGAAAACAACATGCTGAGGATTGAAGGCAAGTTCTTGGCGGCTTCAGTCCTATGTTTCTAAAAAATTTGTATATGACTGAGTGCTCTATATGCCTCAAGTCTTATTCCTCCTTATCTCCTCTCTATTTTCTTCTAGATAAGTGTTATTGCAGTAGCAAATACATAGCCTGCCCCATTTTGATATCTCTTTCTATAGGGTTAAGAAGACATGTTTAGGCTCTATATGACTGTATAGCCTCAGTGCTAATATATCTATGATGTAATCTTTTTCATATCAATATAAATCAAAAAATCTGTTACAGACCAAAAAAAAATAGATAAAAATATTTAGACCACTAAAACAAAAGAGATAACTACAAAGAGAAAGCACAAAACTCTATAAGCTCACTACCTCGGATGCATGCGTAAATCGGGGACAACAACACATGTATGGGATGCCAATGCAAAACAAACATGTCTCATATAGATAAAGTACAAAGACAATGACATGAAGTTGAAAATATAAACTAAGACAAATGACAAAAGATTAAATATGATAACAATGTGGAAAGGAATATGATTATACTACTAAAACATGAGAGGGTGAAGAAACTCTTACAATTACCACAAAGTTAATGAAGTCTCTATCCAAACTCTCACATGTCCATGAACCTACACACGCACAAAAATAGAGGAAAATATTGGGTGGTTATTTGGAGACCTACCTCAGTTAGATCCCTATTTTGGTGTTTCCACCTCTACAACAACCAAGTAGACACAATAATAGTGATAGATAACCACAAAGATCAAAAGAACAACAATAATATTACAAGATATTGATAGAGAAATATGGTATGTTATCAAAGACACAAAGAAAGAGTGAAAATAACTCCCCTTCACAAAAATGAAGCGAGGATCCATGCGATGAAGGAAATAAAAATGGATGAATGTCAAGTGTGAGATAAGATAAGAGTCACCAAGTATGAAAAATAAGTGTAGATAGTTGAATATGAGTCAAGGAGTGTGTTGAATGTGTAAATAAGCTTTTAGAATCCAAGAAGAAGACTCAATCAAGCTCAAAAATGGGATTATAATGGTGAAATTTGAATCCCAACGTTAGTGAGTGATGGAATTGAGCATTAAAATTGCAGGGTGGTAGTTTGTAACACTCCAATAGCAGTCTTCACATATGTTAATTCATGGACAAGTGTGCAATGCACACACATCCTGTGACATCTAGGCTATGTGGTTGAGATTCTAAATGGGTAACAACATGGTTAAAATTAATATACATGAAGGGTGACATGGATTTTATGTATTTAGGCTAAGGTAGGAGTATTGTTAAATGGAAAGTTACACCAGGGTGCAAATTTGTGACATTACAGATAAGTAGAAAAGGAAAGGGTGAAAGAGAGATAAGTGGAGAGGGAGCATGGGAGGGTAGGAATGAAAGGAACAAGGATNAGGGGTGTGTGTGTGTGTGTGTGTGTGTGTGTGTGTCTATATATATATATATATATATATATATATATATATAGAGAGAGAGAGAGAGAGAGGGTGTATTTCCTTACTATGGATCATGAAAAAGGAAAATATTGTTGCAAAATATGAAATTGATAGTCTAGAAAGCTATAAGATTCTAGTCAACCCACCAAGAGGGATTAGTCTTTAAGGAAAGTCTGTCTCCATTAAGGGATCTAGAAAAACTAGTTACTCTAAGGACCAAGTGAAATTAGTTAGTAAAAGGACCAAAAGAAGGAAGGATTAGTCTTAGGATCCACTGAATAATGCTTAGGGCATGATAATGTAAAGATGAATGTAAGGAAAACATTGTCTACTTGGCCATCTACATAACAGATTGCATTGAACCATTGTGTGTGTCTGCAAAATGTAAAACAAGGACCAGAGTGTATGCCCTCATGTTAATGTGATTTCAAGTGTATTAATGAGAGAAATGTATTTAACAAAGCATACATGCACCCACAAGATACATTTCTGCTATGAGATGCCCTCAAGAAAGGATAAACCAAGGAAAATGAACACATGACGAAAGAGAGCACAAAAGGGATCTACTAACTCTGGGGTCAATATGATCATATTAAAACTCATGTATATCAAAATTAACTATCAGCATACCACAAAGGTAGAAAAACTAAAATCACAATGGAAGAAGGTCACATAAGAGATACAAAGAAGAGTTTTTTTTGGGTCGGCATTATGGAGACCAAAAAGAATGGTAACTACCATTTTGCGTCATCAATAATTAGACAACACAAAGGCACATTTATGAACAATGGAACATGCCCAAAATAACATGTATATGATATATAAAATAAATGAGATTCAAATAGAAGAATTTCATGACAGTTCGATTCCTTTATCACCTTGCACCAACCGAGCAACAAGGGTCATCTAAAGAAATCTAAACAAAACACATAAAAGGAAACAC
The DNA here is from genome assembly GCA_018584345.1 of Thuja plicata. Lineage (NCBI taxonomy): Eukaryota > Viridiplantae > Streptophyta > Pinopsida > Cupressales > Cupressaceae > Thuja > Thuja plicata. Next base: position 2,537,419 of record MU225768.1, read on the forward strand.
ATCATGAGGGAAGCACATTAAAACAAGAAAACACAAAGGAATCCACCACACAAGAGGATCTAATCAATCATATCACAATAGAAAGTTCTAAATAAGGACCATTCTCTAAGGATGAGTCACTTTGTTTGTCACTAGGATTAAGAGATAATTGCTTTGCAAATCTTGCTGGTAAACCATGATTATTATCAATAAGCTCATACATATAATAAAAATCACTAACATTAACATAATTTACATTAGAAGCATTGAAATATTCATCAAGAGTATATTCTTCATCCAAATTAATCAAAATAGGTACTCTAATATGAATAGAATCATCATATTGTTTAGTTTCATCTTTTTGATATTAACTTCCTCCATTAGGATATGCATCAGCTAATAAAAGGGAATCAAAGAATCCATAGGTGTATTATGGGAGGAAAGGTTTCAAGAAACATGCTCACAATCTCTAGCATGGTATTTACAAAATGGTTATGAGCACAATGGTTGCATTTGGTTTTGTTTGAGATTTGATTTGGTTTAGGATCAATCAACATCAGATCCTTTTCTTCTTTAGGAATAAGAATGAAAGAAACCACACTAGGCTGAGAGATAGAAACTACAAACCATTTATAGGATATATGAGGTGGAAGTAAATCATAAATAGGATGTGTGGAAGGTGTAGGAAGAAGTACAAGTCTAGGGAGAGGAGATGGAACTATAGAAGAGGAATTGTTGAGTTTGCAAATCTTCTTAATCTTGAATATTTGATAGGATAGGAAATAGCTACCTTTGCGAGGTTGAATTGGTTGAGACATGGAAGGCCAAAAAAATCAAGGTCAGAATTCCCTCGAGTAGCTAAAGGTTGATACAGACTATGGTTAATCATGATGATTTCTTCATCATGGGGAGAGACTATATCTTTCATGGAAGTGAGCCAAGGAAGACCAAGTCTAACTTGAAACTGATCAAAAGTTGGGATGACAACAAAGGTGACATCTAACATTTTCTTACCAACTTCTATGAGAAGAGTAATGTAACCATGGGTAGGATAAGTGAAACCATTGAATGTTTTGATCATCACATTATATTTATCATAGAAATCTTGCTGGAGTTGTCTAGTGTAAAGATTTTCTTTAGTTATAACATTAATCATACAAGTACTATCTATAAAGAATCTACAAGAAGGAAGACCATTAATCTTCGCAAGTATGTAAAGAGGACCATCAAGTGCTATAATAGTATCACTAGGATCATAATTTTATGCAAATATCATGTTTGGGTTTGAGTTTAGGTTTAGATTGATCACTAAAGTTGAAATTGTTTTTGGCTTCGGTACACTTAGAGTCATAGGTCATGATGGTAGGAGAGTCAACAACATGGGTAGATGAAGAAGGAATAGACTCAATGGTATTAGTTGAATGAGAAGGTAAAGGTTGGTATAAATCTCTAAGTTTTGGTTGGGAAGTGAAAGGATTTGTTTCCTTGATTGTTAACACCCTCAATAGATATAGCATTAAAATCAATAAGGTCTAGAATAGTAATTTTCAAACAAAAACACTTTTTAGTATCATGACTAAGTTAACGATGATATTGAAAAAAAGATTTGGGATCAAATTTATTGTTTGTTTTTTGGGAAGAATAAATTGGTTCAATGTGAGGAAGTGTTAAGACACTAGCACTAATCAACTTCAACATTGCATTATGCAAATCTTCAGATAGAGATGTAAAACTACAAGACGGTCTAAAATAAGATGACGAAGGAGCCACACCTTTGGATGCTACTGCCACTTGCACATTAATTTTGTTTGATGAATTGTTGATCTTGATGAAGCCTTTTGGTTTTTGAAACTTTTGAAAAGGCTTGGATGTGAAATCACGCTTATCAATTAGATCCATTGGAGTGGTGCTCTCAAATTTACTCACTTGAAGCTGATAATTATGAAGCACTAAACATAATTCAATTAAAAAAAGAGAATTTAGAAAGAAATATCTTATTCATAATGTATTTTTGTAAATTAGAAATGAAAGTAAATTGAATATCAACATTAAGCATATGATAAGAAATATGAGCATGCAAATGCTTAAATCTACCAATGAAATCAATGACTTTTTTAACACATTGTTTACAATTCATAAATCAATTAAAGAAATCTTAGGACCAATATTGTTTTGAAACTGTTAAATGAAAGAATTAGCAAGTTTTTTAAAGGGAGATATGGAATAATGAGGCAAAGAACAATACCATTGTAAGACCTTAGCTCAAAAGGTTCTAGTAAATATCTTAGCCATAAATCTATGATCATGAGAAAAGTCACTACACAGTGTTTGAAAGGTCTTGACATGGTCCACGAGATCACCTTTACCATTGTAAGTCTCCAATTGAGGTATTTACATGTATTGAAGGATAACAACACAAATTATATCCAAGGACAGAGGTCTAGCAATGTCACATGTGGGAATGTTGAACTTGGATTGATTCATAGAGGCAATTTGTTTTTATAGGGATGAAACAGTTTGAGCAAGACTATTGATAGTGGATTCGGTAGAAATGTTGATATGAGACATATGTAAAATGTTTGGACTATTATGGGAAATGGAAGGAACATTGGAATGTGAAAATGGAACGTTGTTATAGGTAGGCATGGATGAATTTTGTGAAACACGTAGAACACTTGAAGGAGGAGGAACAATAGGATTAGGAATGATTCCAATACTAACATGAATAGGATTAGTTTTTGAAATAGATGGTCATGAGAGGTGGAGCATAAGTATAAACACTAGACAAAGAGGTAGGAATGGGAAGTGATGTCTCAACACTTGTAGGAGGTTGAGTTAAACCTAGATCTTGAGCACAATCCCTAAGAAGTTTAACGTTACTATCAAAAAGATGGGAAATAATTCTTAAGAAGTTAATACAATGTTCATCGTTATGAATCAACTTCTTTAAACCCTCAACTAAGGAATGGCTTATGAATTAGAATTCTCTTGAATTAACCGTTGTTCAAAATTTTCAAAGTAATGAGAAATATTTTGCACTTGGGTAGGAGAAACTCTCAAAGCCTCTTCTTCATAATGAGAAGAGTGGGAAGAAGGATTCTCAATAATAGTAGGAATTTCATTAGTAGGAATGTGTATCTCATCATGATTCCTTGGAAATAAAGAGGACTCGGGATCAAAGGAACCCAAAGGTCTATGAATTATCCTAATCAGAATGCTACAGCTAGGACTAAATTTTATAACACTTATGCACAACAAGAGAAAGAAAAGATAGACCTATCTATTGAAATTATGAAATTTGGAATAGATATGCACGCTCATTAATTTTATGCAACATAAATTAAATTAAGCATAATTGAACATAAAATCTAATGAATAACACATCTACCTATAAAATGAAAAGAGTGGAAATGTCATGTGTCGGGTTCACCAAAATTTAAAATAAGAAAAAAGGGGGAGCAGGGTATAGAAGGGATTTGTCCACCTTTTCCTAATGCACAATCAGAAGGAAGGTGACCCAATAGGCTCAAGTAGGAATTAAGCGCTAAGTGAGTGAAATAATCCTTCACTGATAATGAGTAATATTGAAATGGATTTAGATTTATGAAAATTATCTAATGATGCAAGATAAAGACTAAATAAGAAAAATTAAGTAGTTTCAGAAAATATAGACTGGCAGAAAATAGACAGTAAGCAATAGTGACCTGAAACATAATCCCAGAAGTAGAACTGACCTATAAACTAAATATGAAGGTGTTTTAATATGAGAAAAATTTCATATGCATTTTTTCCAGGGAATAAGAAGCCCAAGGCATTTTGTTTCCAGGAGTTCTACCTGAAACTTTGATTTATAATCCCGCAATCCCAAACATTCTAGATTTTGTCCTAACAATTGTGCCACTTGTACCTACACATAAAAAATAGGGAAAAGGTTTTGGAAAAGGGTTTTCCTTGGTCAAAACCCTGTATAATATTCAACCTTGAAAATGAAATAAGATTGCATAAAGAAAAATAAAAATGAAGGTAAATATTAGATCTACCTTGCCAACACCTTCATGAACGGATATTGAGATTGTAAATATTCATGAAGATGCTTTAATTTTTATTTTTTTACCTTGGAATGTAGAAAGGAATTAAAGATTCCTTCACAAATACTTGGATCTATGAATTATACTCCTAAATCTTCAATGTTGTTATACTTGATTGAACACTTGCTATGAAATAATCCATGAGAATGAACAAAGGATATTCTTGCTTTCTTGAGAACTCCTATACTTGGCCTATCATGGAGAGAAGCTTGCTACAATAAATAATATTTCCTTTAAAATATATTGCATTCTTAGAGAGATGCTAGATCTTGGATGCTTTTCTTCAATTCTTGAATTCACTTAAGTGATAAATGCATGAGTGTAGATGTCTTATTCTTAGCTCTCAATAATAAAATTTGGATACCAAAATGAGAGGAGATGGGGTATTTTTATACCTCATCACATATTTATAGATTCAAAATTAAGCCAATTCAAACAAGGGATCTAATTTCCCACCAAAACACTGCAACAAGGCTCCGATTCAAATTTTGGGCCCAATCCTCGGGGAACAAAATGCCCCAGACATTTTGTTCCTAGGAGAAAGCACAATAATTTAAATGAGAAGCCCAAAAGATAGGGTATATGCCAGATCAGGTGGAGATAGGTTTCCAAATTAAGCATAACAGACATGAAATCTCGAAATTGCCAAAATGGGGTCTAAATGAGTATCCAATTATGGGTGCTAACTTTTTAGGATATTACAATGCCATAAACCATAAAAGTGCACAACACATGATCCCTGATAAATGTCCATCATATATATCATAAAACATCAAAAATATTTATAGTGCATCAAATATCCATCACTATCTCTGCATGATAAAAAAACATGATGTGTGGTACATCTAAAAAATCTACATCATCATATAGTACATAAAAAATGCTCTATAGAATCACTAGATTAGCACTATCCAAGGTGTCCTGGAGTCTAATCAATTTGTCTTGTCATGTTAGTGGGCTGAGGCTATAAAGGTGTGCCTGAGATACCTATCCTATCATGTACTATGGGTCCTCCTTTGTCATGTCCACCCTCTACACTCTGCACCTTTTCCTATGACTCTATGCTCCATTGAGAGATCCTTGTATGTGTTTATTGGGTACTCCTATGTGAGTGACCACTCCTATGAGACTACCCACTCCTATTGGACTTGTCTAACATGATAGATCCTTTGATCTATTAGATCCCCCATGCTCTTTCTCAAACCCCCACTCTACATTAACCCTACTTGCTCTACCCTCTTGGGAGGTACATATCTCTCCCTTAATCCCTTTGGCACTTTCGCACATGATAGGTTGTCCTGTAAAATCCTAGATACTTTGAGAGATCTCTCATCTATTATAACTGTCACTCTACTAGTACCACTAGCACATCTTACCACTCCCAATATCCTTACTCTAACCCTCATCTATATGTCTTTGGTATCATTATATTCTCTTATCACTCCTCTGTCCGGCTTGCTCCATGACATCTTAGGCTACTACCATGTCCTTTCTCTTGCCTCCACTACTCCCTCTCTCTTAGTAGGTTATCCCTCTGCATTGTCTCCTCATCCCGCTTTTCTTATAGGCTATCCATCTCTCACACCAACCCATCCCTCTCTTACACCAACTCATCCCTCTCTCCCCTTAGTCCATCCCAATCTCCTACCACATCTGCATATCTTTGATCTGACCATCTCAACACCTCCTATAATGATGTTATTTATGCTACTGAGCTAGCCTATGTTGAAGCTAACTCCCTCTATATCCTAGTTGGTACTTTTGTACTACCTTAATATCTATGCCTATTACTTGCCTTGGGTGGTACTAGCGGTGTAGTCCAACTTGTTTGTGATGTTGCTTGTACCCCCTCATCAATATCTATTGCCACTGTTTCCTCCTAATATGGACCTTGTACCCCCTCATACCCTGCACCACCCCCTTCATCATCTCTACCCTCCTCCACCTGTTCCTTAGCCCTTTGCCTCACCCACCTCCTAGGCACTTCTATTGCCTTCCTCCTTGGTGCTTGTACTGTTACCCTCCTTAGCATTATTGCAACTTATTTAATTATTCACTTTTTCCACATAAATCAATCTCTCCTAAAAATAATTAAAATCTTTATTTTATTTATTAATCTTAATATTTTAAAATTAAATAAATTTTTTTAATTATTCACTTTTCTAGAAGAAAGAAAAGTCTTTTAAAGATAAATAAAATCTTCATTTTATTTATTTATCTAAATCTTTTATAATTAAATAAATTTTTAATTTATTTAATTATTTTATATTTTAAAGAAAACAAATTCTTCTACAAATAAAAAAATCTGTATTTTATTTATTTATTCCAATCTTCTCTAATTAAATAAGTTCTTTAATCTATTTAATTATTCACTTTTTTCAAAAAAAAAAAAAAAGAAATCCTTTCTAAAAATAAATAAAATCTTTATTTTATTTATTTATCTCAATCTTTTATAATTAAATCAGTTCTTTAATGTATTTAATTATTAACTTTTTTGAAGAAAACAACTTCCTCTAAAATAAATAAAATCTTTATTTTATTTATTATTCTCTCATGCACACGATTAAATAAGTTTCTAATTATTTAATGCTAATTAAGTCTTCAATTCCATCTACATCTGAAATAAAGCAATCAATTTTATCTTGTTTTCCTCACTCATAAATCACCTTTGTTGAATCTCGTCTTTCAAAAATTAATCATTGCCTTTTAATTTGAACTGTCAGTTGGAATCCTGAAATCTAAAAAATGAAGGTGATTCTTCATTATTTTTTAGCACAATTCTCAGATTTTCATGCCTTTAGTCTAAGAGCAAATTTGAGAGTTACATTGCATTGAAAAAGATAGAAACAAGGGAGAGGTGTTGGTAAATTATGTGCTTTGAATACATTTAATATTTGATGATTTGTGCATGATTTGATTTTATTTATCTCTCCTAATTATGCATAGAATTTGTGTAACTAGATTGGGTCTTTTGTAGTTGGATCCTAACAATTTATTTACAGGGTACATATTTGAAAATTTTACCCCTATACATTCTAGTGAGCCCGACGTAAATTGACTTTTATTTTCTGATTTGGTGTTCTTTTTTTTTAGTTTTACAGTTCCAGATTATTTTGACGCAATTGTAGATAAATCGACGTAATCGATAGATTGTGGGTCATAATCGATCAATTTACATATGTAATTTCTCTAGATTGACTTTATTTTTGTGTGGTCTTTGTTTTCTATGTGTTTTACAAAGGATTTGATGCAATCACAATTCAATAGACACAATTGTCCGCTACAAATCCATAATCAATAAATTTTAATACACAATCACATTAATAAATGACACAATCATCAACAAAACAACGCAGTCGCCTGGTAAGTGCATGTATGAATATGTTGTTGTCTGCTTGAATTTTCTATCTTTTTTTGTGTGTTTTCTAGAATCTAGGTTAGGGTTTCGGTTATTGATCTTTGTCTTTAAGCTTGTGGCATGGGCATCGGGCACACTTTATAAAAGAAATTTATAAACTCGTGTGTCTTCCTCACATTTAATTTATTAAAGGATCACTTAACTTTTGTGCTTGAGTGTTTGGCACACTTGTGCAATTTTGTAGGTGGACCTACTATGGCATCAAAAGGTGACCACAATGCCTAAGTTATTTTTTTAGAAGGTCCACCTTGGTGGGAGAAGAGGTAATCACCCCAAGGTATGACCCAAGTAGTAACAGGCCAAGCCCAAGCTACTTCTAAATCATAATATAAGAAATGTATTTGTGATTAATGTCAAAATATACTGGTGTGATTTCATCATGCCAACATAAGTTGCCCTTAGTATTTGTGCGATATGTTAAAAAATATTATTGTGAGACATTAAACACCTTGTTTTGAAAGGATTTGGAGGCCCCTTAATTGAGTGAACTATCCTGAGTATGGCCACTTGAATAGATTCCCTTACTAGACAACATTTGTTGTAGTTGCCGAAAATTCCATATTTTCTAGTGTGAGAAGAGGAGGTCTCTTCTAAGACACCCCTTATGTACCCTCATTGTTGATACATAAACCCCTCACTTAGATCTTTGGATCTTCAAGGTAAGAGAGGCAGGTGATCCATGTGTCGTGTAAGGGGGAGCCCATAATGTGGCACCTAAGTCTCTACTTGTCTGCCTTGAGGTAGTATCTTGAGAATTCCAATTGGGGATCTAGAAAATACAACCTCTTTCTAGTCTAGGTTGTGCTTGTCTTCAAATTGTCTTTATTTGTTGTTGAGGAGAGTAGGGTCATTTGGGCTTGATAAATTTGCATCCCTTAGTCCATTTAATTTGGTTTTCCAAGGTCACACAACAACCATATTTCCTTGGGTGTCTTCATCGTGCTTGTTAACTTGCATAAACTTTCACAACATTGACAATCAAACATACACAAACTTAAATATGCAACAAAGACTTTCTGAAATGCAAATGATCATTCCTTAGACACATTAGACATATCCTAATATGCAATTTCTATTTCTAGCACCACATTTTTCATTCCTAAGATAAAATTTCTTGTTGATTAATTTGTCTACTGCCTAGAATTGCTCATATTCTTTCACTGCAATTGCTCTTTCTTGCTACGCATATGCTGATTATATGTCACAGTTGTTATAATCCTGCGACATATTTGTGATATTCTAAGTCATCATTTCCTAATAAAATCAATCTCAAAATACTGCAACCAGACAAAATTAGGGTTACCACACAGATTCCTGAGACCTGTTTAGACCAGAAATAGGGTAATTGGCATTTTATAGGTTGCATACATCCTTTAGGGGTTTCCTTTTTTGCGTCCATCATTATGGTTTCATATTTTCTTTTTTTCATCAATCTTTAGGGTTTCCTTTTTTCATACATCATTAGGTTTACCTTGCATATTCTAAATATTCTAAAAAAATAAAAAATATATAGGTGTTTCCTTCCCGTGGCTTAGATAATTTACCTTTAGAGTTATCTTTTGGAAACTAGAGGGTACACTTTTTGGATTCTCCCCATAGTGATTGTTAGACTAAATCTCTTTAATCCAATTATCCTTTTTGTTACAATCAATACATTGTCAACTTGTCACTTTTGTCACTACTTGGAAGTCAAGAAAATTCTCATAATTACTTAGGTTGTTTCCTAAAGTTCTTTTCTCAAATTTTTTTGAAAAATTGCTTAAGGTTTTATTTGTACATTTCTAGTCATCATAATCCTCATTTTAATCCTTGCATTTACCTTAGTCATCCCAAAATAAATAAATAAATAAAAGTTTAGTGTCATTTCTAGTCATCATAATTTCCATTTTACTTTTTGCATTGTCTTTATTCATTTTTTCCAAAAAAAATCTAAAAAATAAAATTAGTGTCATTCCTAGTTGTCATAATTGTCATTTTACCTTTTGCATTATCCTTAGTCATTTTTTCCAAAAATAAAAAATTCAAAAAAAAAGGTTCATTTCTAGTTGTTATTATCATCATTTTCCCTTCTATTTGCCTAAGTCATTTTCCAAAACTTCCAAAATATCAAAAAATTAGTGTCATTCCTAGTGGTCAGTATAGCTATTTTATTCCTTGCATTTGCCTTACTCATTTCCCAAAAAAATCCAAAAAAAAATAGAATCATACCTTAGTTGTCATTATCATCATTTTCCCCTTGCATTTGCCTTAGTCATTTTCTAAAATTTCCCAAAAACATTGTCTCATTCTTAACATAATTCTATTGGTCACATCTAGCTAGAGTCATTCTTAACATAATTCTATTGGTCACAAAATCAAATGGGTTCCCACATTATTCCAAACAACAAAAATAGTCTAAAAGCACCAAGATGCAAATATGCGCCCTTAGGGGAACTAATTGAGTCAACTTTAAAGAGGTTTGTGCAATCAAATGACATCATACTTGTAGAATTAATATATTATGAGCTAGGATATTTTAAATCATCTTGGTGGAATGACCATAACTTCTGTGAATACCATAGGACCAAAGGACATAAAACTTCAAATTGCTCACAATTGAAAAATCTCATCTAGGATATCAGTGATCAAAGTGACATTCCTATTGAAGAATATCTAAATAGATCACCTCATGAGGAGATAGAAATATGTCAAGACACTATTTAAAAACATGATAAAAATCATATACCTATGTCCAGAAATGACCCACAAGTAGCCTCCATATCTCTCACCATTCCTTCATCCACACCATCTCCACCAAATAATTCATTCAATGATGACACCTTTCTAGTTTACCCCGAAGGGCTATCCAGAATAAAAATCCAAGATAGTTTATTCCTTGGTACAAGTCCTTTCTACAATTCAAAAATATTAGGCCTAATGCCACCATATGCTCCATTCCCAAGAAAACCTACTCTAGCAGGTCTAATTCAAAATCCATTCTTGTCATACCCAAGCATTGCATCCTTCCTAGAATCAACCATACATATCCAAACTCATATCTCATGTCAAGAGGATAATCTAAAGTACAAATAAAAAATTCCTAAACTAAATCAAGATCAAGATACCAAGAGCTTCCAATCCCATCCAATATTTGACCAAGATCCCAACTCCTTAGATTCTAATGGTGATCCTCTCATCCATTTGTTTTCTATCCAATATGATCCCCTTCCATTCCAAGAGAGAAGCATCCGTCTAATTCCCATTCATAATCATCCTCCCACATAAGACTATGATTTCCCTTCTACTTCATCCAATGATCCACTTTCATACCAAGAGCAAAGAATCCTTCCAAGTATCATTCATAATCCACTCCCTAAGCAACATCATGATGTATTTCCCACTCCATCAAATGATCCTCTTCCATATCAAGATCAAATAATCTCTCCATCTCCATGTCATAATCTTTCATGTCCATCACAAGATCCTATTAACCCTCCATCTCCATGTCATAATCCTCTATGTCCATCACAAGATCCTATCAACACTCCATCTTTATGTTATAATCCTCCATGTCCACCACAAGATCCTACCAAACCTCCATATCCATGTAATAATCTTCCACCTTTAGATTCCATCACCCCTATCCAAGATAATAATGAGCCTCTCACATATTAACTTGGTTCATCCGCGTTCATTTGGTTTGGTCTACTTTGTGATCCTATCATTCCTTACATGCCTCCTCCATCTTAAAATGGACTCGCATCTTGTTTTAAAAATAACAAGTATCCCATTGCTAAAAATATTTTTCAAAGAATACATTATCAAGTCAAAGGGTTAGTCATTAATGAAAAAGGTATATTAGAACCCCTTCATATAAAATAAAATCCATACTATCAATGGCCTTGGCTACATAGCTCACTCTCGAGATGTTTTAATCCTTCCAAAAAATTACATGCCTCCATATAAACCCAAACATCCACTTTCCCCATCCTCCAAATCCATTTTGGGTCCTTATATGCCAAAGTTAGAGTCTTCATCCCTTCCATCCATCTTAGGTCCTTATATCCCTCCATCAAACATCCATATCACCCCTAGTCCACAATCAACTTTCCCTTTCATAAATCAAGATCAACAAAGGGACACATCCATGAAAGCCTTCCAATCCTCCATCTACATGAAATCTTTCAAAAGTCCTCCATTGCATTCCTATCTATCCATGAATTCCAATGCTCTTGGAAGTCATTTGGATGCCAAGCATAAAAACCACAAGCTCAAAATTCCACACACGTCAAATGATCAATATGTCCCATCTAAAAGACATGTAAAAAAAAATAAAAATTTAATCCAAAAGAAAAAATAAAATTTCAAAAGGCCACAAAGGCCCATCAAGAAATATGAAAAACCAAAAACTATGTGGATTCCCAAGTTTCTCTTAGAAGCACTACATCTTAAAAAAAAAATCAAAATTGGCATCCAATCTTGCTATTCCAAAGGCTCTTGTCATTCCTCCACCCAAATATCTTCCATCTTCCAAATCTATTTTGGGGCCCTATGTCCCAAAATCAACTATTATAGATATTACATCACCTCTTTAGTCCATTTTAGGTCGTCCTTGTGTCCCACAAATCCATATCCACTCCATCCAAATCTCAGAATCCAAACTCGATTTTATTTCCATCACTCCACCGCCTCTCAAGGTGTATTCTAACCTTGATCTTGCCAACATTTCCATCCACCTATACCCAAATCTTTGAACACCCTATCTATTATCCACAACCTATTTTTCCATCCTTCTATTCCTTTTGTCCAATCCTATGCACAAACCTTTACCCTCATTCATCTTAATCCATTTCATCCCCTTTTTACTTCACCCTATCAACTTCTTTGAGCATGCCTTCAATAGCCATGGTCTATTATAGCACATCTTTCAAGGGTACTATCCAAAGAACAAGATGGTTGATTCTTTCCTCCATGTCCTTTCCCACATCTATTGTCTTCCAAAAAAAAAAAAAATTAAGTAAAAAATAATCATCACTTTGGTGAAAACCTGGCAAACAGGTGTCTTGTATGACATTTTAAAAAAAAGTAAAATTTAAAGAAAAAAATAAAGAGAAATAATTTGTCCTATGATGAAAACCACTTCTTTTGGCGCCTTGGACAAGTACCGTGATGAAAACCTAGCAAACAGGTGTCATGTGGAATCTATTACCCTCTTGTACTCTACACTTGGGGGAAAACTTCATCCATGCTATCCTACCTACTACATCTTCCATGATCCCTCATCCTTCATTATCCATCACCATATCCACCTCTATATTCCCTTTTTCACCTTTGATCTTAAAAAAGCTAAGGATCTCCATAAGCGTCATGCTTATTACCTGCTTTACCTTATCGACACCCTTCATTGCATATCCCTTATCTTATCCATCCTTTACTTTCATCATCCATTGCCACCTTTTATCTTTATTATACTATCTCCATCCTATCCAAATCTATCCCTTGACCTTGATCAAAACTAAGGACAAAAAATGCAAAACACATTTTTAGAAACCTCTTGACATGTCCATTCCCATGGACCGTATGTCATTGACTACATAGCCACATATCTAATCCCTTAGCTTGGATAAACATGTTTTCCCACTGTGAGATAGTCCTTGCAACCAAATTAGCCATGATTCTATAATAAGCTACTCCCATCTTTCACTTATCCATTTTCATACGACCAATTCATTCATCCTTTCATAAAGTTACATGTCTTGCTAGACATTGAGGCAAATAAATACATTCTATTTGAGAATAAATATTGACATGTGCCTCTCACCTCAATTAGTGAGGTAAAAGTCTTGAAAAAAACATAAAAATTGTAAAAAGGATTGAATAAATATTTCAAAACATCAGAAAATATCGTGAAAAAACTCCTAAAAATTATAAACCATAAAAAAACCAAAAATAATTTTATTTTTAGTTGTCTATGATAAAACAACCCTTTTGCAACAACAAACACTTTGAGCGTACACAAATAATACATCATATGAAATACTAAGCTTAACAAACCACACATAATTAGACAAACTTATCAAGCTAGTCTACAACCCACTAATCAGTTGCCTATCAGTTTTATACACACCTATCAAACAACATGCCTTAACAGATACGTCTTTCCTACAATAGACATCCTATCAAACATTATCCTATCAAGAAACACTCATCTTTGGCAAGAATATTAGTATGGTTGATGACTAGTTTGGTTAAGTGAGTCTTATCATATTTTGATTTATCTTAAGACATGTTCCTATGCTTCTCTGAGATATCTATAAGTGATTAGAGAGGTCAAGATGATTCGTGGCTTTATTTTTCTTTGTCTATTGTTTGTGAGATATTGTTTCATGAAGTTTGAGGACATGTATTTTTGGTGTTTGTGGTTGGCACATTCACATATGAGCAAAGTATCTAATGTAGACAATATTGTCATAGATCACAATGCTTGTGGTTGTCTCACATACATCTACCCTTAATGCCCACACCCTTAGATGGATGAGAACATTCATTGTTTGTTCTAAGTGCCTGCTAAATGCAAAGGGAACATCCCATCTTGATTTCTCAATATCTTGATGTGGACATACCTATTTTTCTAAATAAAAGTGGATCAATGATTAAAAAAATTGCTCAAAGCATAAAGATTCATAATAATATGGTATTCATGAATTCAATATTTTAATGTCGACTCATTTTTCATCCACTCTACCTAATAATCTCTTAAACTAGTCATGTTACTAACATTTCGTCTATCATTTACTTAATTAATTCATCAATCAATCAAAACCATCATCCATCTCCTATCTATCTACTTCATCTTATCCATCAACCATATTCTCTTTCACTATATTTCATTCTGTCATCTAACATTCATCTTCTTATTTCAAGAGAACTTTATTGCACAAATAATCTCTTGAAGGGGCACCATATTACCACATTATCACCTTATTCCCACTGGGGCATACTGGGGCAAATTTTTTATGATTAATCTTTAAAATAATACTCAAAATTACATTGTCTCAAAGAGGATCAAAATGTAGACACCTAAAATTGACCCAAGTCTGCAAGCAACAATTTTACTTTCTTCTTAATTATTTCATTAATTCAGTATCATTCTTCTAATTCAAATTTAAAAATTAACAATTCTCTCCCTTCTCATAATTAAATAGTTTTTAATTATTTAATTATCTATTTTTCTTCTAATATTAATTAAATCATTTTATTATTTAATTAATCAATTACCTCCACTTCAATTAAATAATCTTTATTATTCGGTTAAAAACTTCATTCCATTTTCTCTAATAAATAAATCATTATTTAATTAGTTACATAAGTCTTCTATAATTAATAAATTTTATGATTTATTTAATTATTCACTTTTTTTAAGAAAATAATCTCTTCTAAAAATAATAATGATCTTAGCAGAAAGGAAAAGAGAAATGCAGGTACATATCACACTAAGGCTTATGAATGAGGATTTAACATCAATATTTAGCAAGGAAGAAGGACCAGAAATGAGGAAAAAGAAAGAAAAAAGAAAGTTAAAATACAAAGAACAGATTGAAGTATTCATTCATGCATTAACATATTATAGATAAAATTAATAATGAAATAAGGACATGTATAAGAGAGCTCATGGCCTCAAATATACCCATTTTTCCAGGGATAATATAAGACTTACTTTTGATTTGTGTAATACCTTGATCTTAACTGTAAAGTCTCGGGCGATATCAGAGGTTTTCTTAGCTCCATTCTTTCCTACCGATGCCCGTAGTGAATGGAACAACATTGTATTATTAACTAATTTGGTTAGTAAATTATCGGCTTCGGCCTTTTACCGATAAAAAAAATCTTTATTTTATTTATTAATCTTAATCTTTTATAATTAAATAAGTTTTTTAATTTATTTAATTATTCACTTTTCTTGAAGAAAGCAAAGTCTTTATATATATATATATATATTTATTTATTTATTTATTTATTTATTTATTTATTTATTTATTTATTTATCTAAATCTTTTATAATTAAATAAATTCTTTATTTTATTTAATTATTCATTTTTTAGAGAAAGCAAAATCTTCTACAAATAAAATCAACATTTTATCTATGTTGGATATGAAGTTCGACTCTTCATTTCATCTACTTGTCTTTGTGTCTTCATCTTCTGTTGAAGACTATTGTATATATGTGAGGGCAAAGCCCTACAGTAACCAATCTGCAATGACTGAATAAAAGATTTTCTCTTCTCTTTGGTGGATGTAGCTAAATTGGTGAGCCACATTAAATCTTGTATCTTTTTGTCTCTATTTGTGGTTTCCAACTTGTATGTTTATTTTACAATTGGTATTAGAGCATATAAGATCTGGGGAGAGCAGGGTAGACAATAGTGGGGTCAAGCCAAGAAGAAGCCCATTAAATAGAAGACTACAGAGGAGAGGAAAATGGTAGAGTAATGTTTTGCAGAAGATGAAATTGTTGTCTGAGTTCATTGCCATCTAGACCTGTCAGCATACATAATATGTTATTCTAGTAGAAGATCACATAGACACAAAATTGCAAAGATTGAAAATAGAAGCTAGAGTACGTTCCTATCAAATGGCTCGCAAGTCAGATGCTCCATTATCAAGAAGTGCATTCATGGCCCAAATTAATACATAAGGTTCCAAAATTCAAAGGAATATAAAGAGGTTGAATAGTCTAAGATAGGGCTTGGCATCTGAACTGTGTGATAGTAGCAGAATTAGATAATTGGAATTGAATTTTCCAAAGCATGCAACAAAGAAAATTTGGGATGTGGTGATTGCTACTATATATATATATATATATATATACATATTCTCAATCTCAATATATTGGAGAACCGTATCATATGTTCTTAATCTAAAATTTGCAAAATAAAGCGCAAGGTGTTGGAATCCTCTTTTGGCGTTGCTTCTATATTGATTGGTTGCTATTTTTTTTTGAAGACTTTTTCTTGACATAGATTCATGGGCTTATGAGATTTTCATGCATGATTAGCATAAGAACACAAGGAGAAGTTTGAACAATGTGAAGAGAATGTACAGTTGTCTCACTGATCGATTTGGATTCCAAGAGGAAAACATAATAGTGTTGATAGACACTGATAGGAGAATCAAGGAAGCGCTGACAGACCTGGTGGAAGGTGAAGAGTCTGGAGGCAGAGAACGAGATCATAAGGCTTCATCGCAGTGGACGATAGCAACATGCATGTTGGGTTGTGCCTCATGTGCAACAAATAAGTTATCACCACTATAAGAGGGGCCTTGATGTTGGCCAAGATTTATGTCATCTCTATGAGGCATGGTTATTAGGGAAGAGATGGAGCCAAAAAAAATTGGACTAGGTGAACAGTTTCTTCTTTTGTGTGGGGACAAAACTGGGTATTGTTTACAAGTATTCCGCTCCATGTATATTCCAGCTAAGATGAAAATTGGGCCTGCATAAGATGCGTTATTCTAATTTTATATCATACTGGCTTGTAGACAGAGAGGGCAAAGGTGAATCTCTATTACAAGGAAGGAAAAAGGAAAAGAACAAGGGATGATCATGCAGGGGATAGCGAAGGGCCACAATCATTAGTGGTGCCTTGTAATGTCTGCACACATGGGGAGTTGTTGGATAGGAGTGCATCCCTCCACCTCATGTGTGGATGAAAAGGGGCAAGGATGTGCATATGCTGGTTTTTTTGCCACTATAGATTATGGTGAAATTACAACTTCGGGTATAACTGTTCAGTGTGATGTTTGGTATCATTTTCCATATTTTGATTTTTGATACTGTGAATAGTTCAGTGTTACACTATAGTGGGAGTTTTTGATTTGGTAGTAAAAAATTTGTTGTCATGAGATGGTTCCCTCCATGTGATTGGAGATGTTTGTTATCGTGCTATAGTGGGCTCTTGATTCTAGATTAGAGTGTTTGCATCATGATATAGGTTCTCTTGACAGGTTATGCTCTTTGGAGTATGGGGTTTTGATTTGTGGAGATGTTGGATCAAGTTGTCATGTTGTGTTCCTGGGTAATGCAGACGTACAGTGGGAATTTTGAGATTGGTCTTGTTAGTGCTCTTGGTATCGAGTACATCAGGGATTTTTTTAGTGGCAATTCTTTGACAATTGGCGAATATGTCCCATCGGGCGTATAGAATTTGGCAAAAAAATTAGTAGTATATTGTTTGACCGGTTTGCCCAGATTTTATAAAAAACATGTATATTGGTCGGGTTGTTTGCCACTATTTGCATGGAATTTCACTACGGTAGTGGGGTTGTTTTCCCATTTATCTATTGTATATTTACTATTATTTTCCACGGATTAAGGAATGGGTATTTATCAAGGATCGCCATTGGCCAAAGGCCCATTATCCCAAGTTAAAATTTTATTTGCACTAGGACCCGATTTGCCATGCATCGTAATTCACCGTGTCCCAAATTCTCACCCTATTCGCCTAGTCAATTACTTGAAATTACGCAGGGTTCACCAAATATTAGTTGTTATCATATGCAAATGTCGTCCCCTTCGCCAAAATTCAAAATAAGCATTTGTATATAAGGATAGTTTCAAGGGATTTAGGAGTACAAAAAATCAGTTGATTCTGAGCTAACAATTGCGATTGGTAGCAAACCGGAAAGACTACGAGTCCTTAGTATCTTATAATTATTCAAGTAAAATTTTATTGCAGCCTTAATTTGTTGGAGATGTCACAATCAAAGTTAAACAGGAAGAGGACTATTGAAGCTGGAGAATCTGGAGATGCCCAAGAGAGGCCAACAAAATGCAGAAAAATGTCTTCATACTTTGGCGGGGGAAGACACAATGGTGTTGGTCAAAGTGAGGAAGGTACGTCATCAGAGGAACCTATACAACTTCGAGGTTATCAACTTACACAGGATTCTATTCAACAAACTGGGGAACCTAATAAATTTGGTGATGAAGTTGTGGAACCTGATATCTCTCATGAAGATGACCTTGAAGATGAATTTCAAGTAAATAACCAGTACCAAGATGAATTGATCGACTTTGGTGATGATGATGTTTCAATTAACAGTAACACTAAAGGGAGAGGAAAATCAAAAGAAAAAATAGATCGTCAATGGGATATGTCCAGGAGATTTAAATTTTATTGGGCGGCAAATTATCCATTCATTGAACCCGTGGACAATCCAATTATAGGTGAGCCGCCAGTAGAATGCAGATGTACGATTTGTAGTTGGAAGTATAAAAAAGAAAAGTGGTTGCAGTTTAAATTGGACACCATAGAGAAACATGTTAGCAAGGTTTATGAAACCTCAGCTGTAGATGGAAAGGAAATAAAATTGGTAAGATATTAAAAAAAGGAGCAATGTCAACATCAAAGGCGTGCTGAGGAATATTATTTGTTTCAGAAATTTAAGACAAAGCCTGGTGAAGTTCAAGGTTCTATTAATGTTATTTTTGCAAAATAAAGTGAAGTAGAAGAACGCGGAAAAGTTGTTCAATTAAGTAATGTTTTCCATATTTTGAGTAGAGGGCGTCCAATGACAGACTATCTAGAAATTAGTGGTTTGTTACATTTTTTGAAAGTTCCTAACTATCCTATCACTCATTGGTCAATAAACAGTGGATGGGAATGGGCAAGTTGTATTGCCCAAGTTGAAATAGAGGATGTACAAAGAAAAATAAAAGAGTCAACCTTTATTGCATTGTCCTTAAACGAAGTTACGACAATAGATAATACGTCGTGGGTATGCATGCATGTTTATAACCACATCTACTAACTATTGCAAAATTGAGGGACAATGCAACAAGGAAACTTTATTTCAATTAGTAAAGAGCCATTTAATTAAATATGGAGCTATGGATGAATTGACAACAGCGAAGAAGTTGATCTGTGTTGGATTGGATGGAGATTCAATAATACAAGGTCAAAGGAATGGTCTTTGCACAAAGATGCGGGCTTCTTGTTCACCATATGTTGTTGGCATTCACTGTATGGCCCACATGATGAATCTTGCTTTTAGAGTTGTGAAGAAGTTTTCTTTAGTAAACAAGGTTGAAGATTTAGTAAGAGAGTTGTACTCATATTTTTGTCAAAGTCCCAAACATTTTAGGGAATTTTAGCACTTTGCTAATGGAATTACCAATGGAAACAAGCTTCTAAAAGATGTTGATACCAGATGGATCTCTTTGGATGGGCCAACGCATTGAGTTTTTTTTAAATATCAAACTTTGATTGGACTTATGTATGAAAATCGCGACAATGCAGAAAATCAGAGATGTGGCAACCTACTTCAAAGGTTAAGCAATATAGAGACACTTTTGACTTTAGCATCTCTTCTTCCCATGCTAGAAGAAATGACGTTTATTATGAAAAAATCCCAGCAAAGAGCCATGTATATTGCAGAATATGCTACTTTGCGTAAAATGTCATGCCAAGTCCTCGATAATCTTTATCGAAATGACCCAACTTTATCCAATGAAAACTTTCATCACTGGAGGAAACTAACAGATTTGGACAATCCTGATAATTATTTAAAGATCATTGAAAATGGAGATTTATGTGTTTGTGTAAGGGGATTTCAGATACCAATGTACTACAGTGCCCTAAAGAAGCGACCTACAAGAGTTACAAGGGAAGAGTTTACCAAGATCATCAAGTCTATAGCAGCTAATGCAAGGGACATAGCCTATAAAGTTTCCTCTAAAATAAGATCTCGATTCCCATATGAACAACTGCTTGAGGCCATGGCAATTGTGTTTCCTCAATATTGGCACTTAAACTCTAAGGAAGATTATCGTAATAGGCTGTTGACTTTGATAAAGGAATTTTGCAAATCTGTAGAATTCAATGGAGTGACTATCAATGAAATTTTAGATGAAGGTCTTCTTAGATAGAAATCAGGCACTTTTGCAAGGACTATGAATCATCAATATCAATTAATGCATAACCCACATGCAGAGGGCTCGACAACAAGGCTTTGGACAGAACTAAAACATAGCACAATGTTGCATGATGAAATTTCAGAGTTCTTCAAGCTTGCTGGTCTATGTCAAACCATGATATTGGGTTTTGTGGAGGATGAGAGAATTTTCAGTGAATTGGGCTTCCTAAAATCAAAGCTAAGAAACAAACTAGACAAGAATTTGGAATCTTTCTTGAGGTTCTACACATCTAGATATGATGTCAATATTTTTCCTTATCAAAAAGCAATGGAAATCTGGAAGAAAAGATGTAAAAGAAGAGGGTTGGGAAACACCATTAACCAATCTCTGACTCTGATTGGGACAACTACAGGTGGCAATGGGAGTGGGATTCATAGAAGCGGAGGTCAAAGTGAAGAAGACACAAATGAAAATGAAGAGAACAATGAAGGAACTAGAATACTAGAATTAGATGATGATGATGATGCAGACATGAATTGGCAAATTTAGAAAATTTTTGCTAAATTAGTAGTAGCAATCAATAGGTATTTTTTGAACTTATTAACTACTATATCCTATCATTCAATTTTCATTTTAGAAAATCAAGAATGTATTATGTTTCATCATTAAAATTTGAGAACAAAGAGTATCATTATTGTAGTTTGTATCTCATCATCAATAATCATTCATATTTGAATTTGAAATTACTGAATGAAATTTTGTATTCCAAATTTACAATAGCATATTACAGAGTAAATCAACTAATAATAATTGAATAAAATAGAGTAACTCGACATACTTTAAATTGGAAAACATGAAAATTAGATAGAGCACAAATTGTTTTGTATTCATTTGAAATACATTACAATTTATAGTAGTTTAAAATTCAGAGCAATCTTTGTAGGCCAGTCCAAACATCCTCTGATGGCAGAACAATTTGGTTCATAGTATAGTCACACTCCTGCAACTTCGTTAGCAATTCATATTTGGAAGTGTGACTTGAAAGCATTGTTGCTTCTAAAACTCCATTCAAAGTTCTCACTGGTTTGATGAAATCCATGAATGTATCAGGAGATAAGTCTGTAGGAAGAAAGCGTAAATCAGCATTTATTTTGTCCAGCAACCTTATTTTGTAAATTTCTCTTCCAATGAACTTATTTGCATGAAATCCCTTAGGCAAACCAAGACTTTCCAAATTCGCTTTCCTTTGTTCCATATTTAAGATCTTCTTCTTAGCTTTGTCATCCATTTCCTGTGCTTCCCGTAGCTTCTCACATTTTTTAATGATACTTGATACCTTTATTGAGGCATCAAGGCGGGTGTTAATTCCCTTGTTTGATAGATAACTATCACTCTTACTGTAGAGTTATTGCATAATATCTTTTGCTTTCTTTTCTTTCTTGACAACATCCATGTTCTATTCAATGTTCTTATGAAGCTTCACAAAACATACTCTCATACTTTGAAGCATTTCAAACCACTCAAACAAGCTATCAGACATCCCCAATATTTGGCCCCAAATGTGTTCTTTAGTAATCTTCACTAAATTGCTACTAGTATTTGTTAAAGTTTGAATAGTATTATTGGCCTTCTTTAGTTCTTCTGCCATTTTTTCACAATTATTTTTCTGTTCCACTGCTTTGTGTTCCCAATGACTGGTTTTATCCACCTGAGAGTCCAATTGCTTTTCATTTCCTGGTTGGAGGCAGCATTACTCTCTATGGTTTTAAATAACTTTTGTGAAGTGACTCTTTCTTCCTCTAGTTTTTTACTAATTTCTGCCAATTTCCCCCTCAGTGCCTTCAGCTCTGCCTGCTCATGTTCCTTCACTACTGCCTCTGCATGTTCCTACTCTGTATTTGCTGATGTAGAGGTCAATTTTTTAATCTTTTTCTGCAATTCTTTCAAATTGTTCTCTGAAGCTTTCCTCTTTGCTTTTTCATTGGCAATGTCTACCTGTAAATTTTCTATATTTTTCTCGAGCTTACTTTTCTCTCTTTCCATCTTTAGCAGTGCACTATAGACCACTTCGTTTGTAGACTTTGACACATTGATTTTGTCCACATTTTTAACTTTGGAAAAATCCATTTGGAGAGTGCTAACTTGAAATTCAGACATATCTATCTGACTCTCTGGTGGGTTTCCATCTTTTTTGGGTGGAATAACAACCATGAACTCTATCATGTCTCTGTTTGGGTCATATGTTGGAAAAACCCTGTTGGATGCAGGTTGTTCCTCTACAGCTGCAGTAAGGGCACCAGTGTGTAATGTCTTCTTTATTTCCTTATTCTTGGTTGTTGTTTCTGCAAATTTATTATAGAAATCTTTGAAACGAAAATATGGTGTTGCTGAAGGATTTGAATGTTTGAAAGGTGAAGCAGAGCTTGCAATGTCTATTGATCTAACTAATGTTGTTCGAGGATTTAAACTTATAGAGGGATTTTCTAAACTTGAAAGTGAAAACAGTTCTTTAGGATCGAGTCTCCATGTTGTGGACGTGGAAAACTTTTTCTTCTTGACACTATCATCTTCTATGGGATTGTGTGTAGATTCTACTGGCCTCTTTAGAGAGGGAAATTGATGTATAAGTTGCCCAGTCCTATTGGCACCAGTGCCACTACTAGAACCAGTAGCAATAGATTCCGCAATCCCACCTGTGGCAATGGATGTTCTTGTGGGCACAGTGGTTCTTGATGAATCTAATGTGTCCTCTCCAAACCCAAGGCCTGCACCAGGTCCATGATCAATTTTTTCTGCGACAATTGGAATCCAGATGCCATCTCCTATGGGACCCAAACCGCCACCTTTATAACCCATTTTTTCTGCAATGTTTGCCCCTTTGCTATATAATTTTTTTATGGTAGTCGCTGACTCCACTATGACCTGGAGTAAATGCAATTGGTGGATTATCATCCTGACTGTCTGGAGAACTATTGTCGCATGCCATGGTAGGATGCTCCAAATTCCAAAATTTTTTAAACTCTATATCCTTGTCTATATCATCCAGATCTGCACTGGTCTTTGGTTCACCAAGATCCTTTCTCATACTCCAAAAGTCATTCATTTTGTTTGAGTCCATTTTATATCCTTACACTCTTCTGCTATTTTCTTTGGTATTTTTATGTTTGATGGATAACACCTTTTTCATAGAAATTGTAGGACATTCTAGGCTGTACAATGCCCTGGTTTATTGATGTCATAATTTGTGATGACAACTGTTCAGCTGAAATTTTTTCCTCAGGGGAAACTTTCCCCATCTCTTTTGTAACATCATCCCAGCTATCCTTGTTTTTCAACTTCTCTAGAAATGGTTTACTTTCATGTTGAAATAAGTTTTCAGAGTTCTTATTAGCAACAAGCATAGTTTGAATGACGTTGAGTGGATCATACTTCCAGTACCACTCTAATTCAAATTGAAAAATTTCTAAAAAAAAATTTGCCACTTTGAATGTCTGTCTCTCAAATGTTAACCCTCCAATTGAGAAAGTTAAGGAAGGGAATATGCTCTTCTTTGACTGGCTAGCGAAGAGTCTATCTGTGCTCTCAAGTTGTAGTACATATTCTACTGCAAACACCCTATCTGTCACGTGCATTGGAAGTTTGTACGGTTGCAGTTCTGATCCGTAAAACCTTAGCACAGTATATTCTTCCATTAAGTACCACTCAACCAATTGAATTGTGCTTCCAAGTTGGATGTATCCCTACATGAAGCAGACAATCTGGGCATTGGAGTGCTTGTTATTTTTTTGTATAATGGTGCCAAAATGAAATCTACAAAATTATTGTAATTACTTTTGTTATCATACATCCTTATCTGAGGTGTCCAGTTATATATTGGATTACCTATTGGACTCATTGGAGTACCTGTCGGTCCTATCCCCATCTGAATTTCAAGCATGTTGTCGTTTCTCATTAATATTGCAGCATGCTTGGATAGTAGAAGATAGCACAAGTAGGTTGTGAACCTAAATGTCTTAGAATTGCCTATTTTCATCAATGCTAATTGTTCTTGCATCGATTGAGCCACATTTCCAACAAAATTATATCTTACTGGTTCATTGACACAATGGATATCCCAAATCAATTGAAGAATGTTGGCACCCACTTCCCTATTTTTTTCCATTCCCAAGCAAAATGCTAGCGAGAATATAGTATCCTGAACCCATGGCACAAAAATGTTAAAATCATAAGGAGGCTTATGGTTCTCACCCAATGAAGCCTTTGCCTCTGTAACTATTAGACCCTTTATAAATGATTTTTTGCATTTGGCACGACTGCCTCATATTTTTTTGCCAGCAATCTGAGGTCAATATGGACATTACAGTTTTGTCAGTCAAACCCTAGGTCTAGCAAACTGAGAAATTCTTCCTGGGTTATTGCTAAAATTTCTTCCTGATTATTTTTATTCACAGTTGCTTTTCTTTCTTCATCATAATTTTTTGCACAAATCAAGACAATTTTTGGGTAAGGAAAAACTTTAGGTAACAACATGCAACCCAAACCTACATCCCACGAAGCAACTTTATTCATTTTTGCACCTATCGTTGGATTAAATTTTATAAAGTCAGACCTCTTTGGCCCAGTTGCCTTACTGCACAATGTATGTTTAATTGATATGACTCTCCTTTGACCGTCGATAGTAGGATCATAAACATCATGATACTCATTAGTGAAACTAGGTATTTATACTAGTTTTCTGTAGTCTATTAAAGTTTTCCCATCTGCTTGCCCTTGGCCTTGAGTTTTCGCTTTCCCCATTGTTCTTCAGAAGAATGAAAAAACACAGAATCACAAATATTTACTAACAAAATCATAGATAATAACTAACTAATTAAGAAAACCCCAGGTCTCCAATTTAAGAAAACCCTAACTGTACATGCATTGTACAAGAATTAAAATTTCAAAATCAAGTTAAACATAATTTTTGACATTACAAAATCGGGATGCATCAGGCTAGATTTCTTACCCAAAATTATATTTTGTATGTTTCTACAATCTCAAAATCTTCGGCGACGGTTTAACAGTTCTTTTTTTCTCTGCTGCTACAAGCCTACGAGTCGATAGGTTATTAAAAATGAAATGGTAAAAACCTTTTGTTAAAACTTAAATGTAACAAATTAAATGAATATTACACGTCTCACGTGTCACATTTTTGAAAATATTTTAATAAATATTAAATTAAAAAAATGCGTACAAATAAATAATGTTAATTACACGTGTCACGTTTTCGGAGTGAGTTTTCAGAAAAGATCTTTGAAACCCATAGTACTTTCAAAATACAACTTCTACCATTCATCTCTCGTAATCCAATGATTGTTACGATTTTAAAATATTAATAATTTAATACACAATAATCAATATAATCATTAACTATATTGAATTCCCTTTGAATTCATGCATTCGAGAATACCTTA
>MU225768.1:2579837-2593597 GCA_018584345.1 Thuja plicata
TTGAAACCAGATTTCATTTTATTCGTCATGCTCTTGAAGAGGGAAGATTACACTTAGAGAAGATTGATACGAAGGTCAATCCGGCTGATGCATTTACAAAGGTTGTACCTCGAGAGAAGTTCAAATTTTTTAGGACTTCTCTCGGCATCGTGACGACATAGCCTTAAGCACCAAGTAGGGATATCTCTGAGCAGCTCATCTCGTAGCATCGATTGGACTTCAAGTGGGAGATTGTAACGGATC
The DNA here is from genome assembly GCA_018584345.1 of Thuja plicata. Lineage (NCBI taxonomy): Eukaryota > Viridiplantae > Streptophyta > Pinopsida > Cupressales > Cupressaceae > Thuja > Thuja plicata. The sequence goes on from MU225768.1 coordinate 2,580,081, forward strand.
TGCCGCAGAGGTGAAGCCCAATCTTCTCTATGCAGTAAATGCTAAACAATTATGATTATTCCCTGACTATGCTATGAGGGTTATTCTTTCGACTATAAAAGATAAAAAGATTAGAGTTGTTGTAACATTAATTTTGTAACAAGTATTATCAGTAACAGAGATATGCCCTGCTTCTGAAAGTGGATGTAATCCAGACAATCTGGATGAACCACTATAATTATTTTGTCTCTGTATTGCTTTGATTCTTTTTCTTACTGTTCTGGTTTTAGCTTTTAATTGTTTTTGGGTCTGCATTGAATTTCAACACTATTGTGTTCAACAGAATAAAACTCAATGAAGTGAGGCAGACCAAATCACATTAAATGTTGCAGACCGAAACTGGAGCAATGGTTAAAAATGCAGGGCAGGGGACCAAAAACTGAAACAATTTTCGAACACAATGATCAAAATAAAATAAAGACCAAGTCAAGACCAAACAACAAGGAGAGTAATTTTGATACACCTAGTTGAAGACTTGAAAGACTAAAATGAGAAAAGTTACTGTTACAATGAAAAGTTACTTGGTATTGGCAGATGGTTTTTATAATGAAAAAAAATTCAAGATTGGAGCGGGGATCAACGAAGAGCAATGTTTGGAGAAGGAGTGGATTCTCATCGCAAGGTCAGGGAGAAAGAATCAAGGTGAGATTTGGAGTGGGAGAGCAGCTAAGAAGAAAACGAGTGGGAGATGAGCAGTGGTAATGAGTCATTAGTCAGCTAGGCACTCCATGGGCTGCAGTGAAAGGGAGGAAAGGCCGGTGGTAAGGGGAGGGAGTGGGAAAAACGTAGGAAGGAGGATGAGAAACAAGAAATTTCAGCGAGAGGGGATGAGTTCCTAAAAATTGTTGGAAGGATTCTTCCGATTCAATCAAGATGAGAGATGTCAGAGGGGAAGGACCTCGTGTTAAATGCAATGAGAAAGATTAATGTAAACCATAAATGACAACAATATTGATAGTTATAAAACATAATCTGAGCAGAAGATTAGTATAAAAAAAACTTTGAGAAATGAATCAATATATATAAGCCTGCAAATTAGACAAAGTTAGGTATAAATGAAACACATAGATAGAACCTACTGATAAAATATTATAAATTAGATAAACTTTGTGAAATATAGAGAGAGATGAACACACATAGATTAAAATAAGCCTGCAAAACTTATACCAAAATTATAATAAACAGTTAGAAAACCTGCACGCACATAAATATGTAAGAATATGAGGTATTATTTTTTTGAATCCCTCAATAAAAATGTGAGAGGATAAAAAAGAAGATGAAACTTGTGGTTGCCTGACAGAGGTTAAAAATTAAATGCAGAATGAAATGGGTATGGCGGTAAACCAGCCAAACCCAAAAATAATTCAATCACAACTCTCTGTCAGCAAGCTGACCAAAGAGGGTTAGAAAAAACAATATTACAAAAAACTACAACACAAGAGTTAGCAATTGAAGCTCAAACTTCTCTCTCAAACAAGAGCCTCCAAAATGATGTGCTCCAAAGAATGGTAACCTTCAACACTACACTCAAACAAGGATTAGCAACCCAAGCTCTGATACCATGTAAGGAAAATAATAGGAGAAAGGAAATAAAAAATAATCCAAGAGAGATAGATGATGAAGAAAATGTTACCATGAGAAAAGCATGAACATGGAGCGAGCACCCAAAAGCCAATACAAGGAGACAAGAAGATTTTGAAAGGGGAAAACAAAGAAAAAATCCCTTGTGATATTAAGGATATGACAAATCCTGAGAGAGAGAGAGAGAGAGAGAGAGAGAGAGAGAGAGAGAGAGAGAGAGAGAGAGAGAGAGAGGAGTTACTAAGTAACTCACCAATCTATAAATGCCAACATCCATAATAGGTGTGTGCAAAGTGTCAAGATCCTCTTAAGGAGGATAATCTAATTTTCTTAATGAAGGAAATAAAAGAAATGACATGTCCTCCCACTTGGACTAGAGGACAAAATACATGTAGGGATTTCATAGGAATCTTCTATTTAAATAAATGTAGGATACCTTGGTTTATCCTAAAATAAATACAACCAAGGAAAGATTAAATATTCTAACAATTTTCCTATCTATTTTCAAGTTTAATTAAATATTAATTAAATTTGCTATCACTCATTTGGACCTAACACGGTTACCACTTATAGTATTTGGATGCCCATTTTCTAGTCTTCTAGACGAGCTTCTCGTATGCTTCATTTTTATTATGTAATTGAAAAACAAAGATTGTGTTTGCCCTAATGAAATGTAAATGATAGACTTTTTCTTTGATAGGAAATAAATGATAAATGATAAATTAGAAGATTTGAGTTTTTTTAAAGATTTATGTTTTTTGCAAAATTTAATTTATAGCAATACAATTGTTTCTGGATTTGATTGTGTGCAATATTTATACATCGATGTTTCGAATCACTTTGTGATCATCATCAGGATGATGATCTAGAGGAAAAAATATGTCATTGTAGAAATCTATTCATGTTAATTAAGTTTTCTTTTATCGGCAATAGTTTTTGTATTCATTTCAAATATAAGCATTACATATAAGTTCAAAGTCATTGAAGGACACATTAAGTAGCTTCATCCTACAAACACAAAAAGGCCTCTACATGGATGATCAACTAGCATCTTTCTAACTGTGACCCGCTAATCACACTTCACAAAACATTACAAACATACAGAACTACATTCAAAATTAACTCATACTATTGAAAATTGGGCCCGCATGATAGGTCTGCTATCATTTGAACCATCCTATTGCATCTTCCTTTGATAATTTTAAGAAAGAAGCCTCGGGCACGTCTCTAGCCATTGCTAATCTAGCAAAGTTCCTCCCACCACGGGCGCCATCTGTTCTTCCCTGCCCACCACGATTAATTTCATCCCATGTTCGCCCATGTCCAAACCCACTAGCCCCTACTTTGGGCTGAAGTTGCCTTCTTGGTGTTTGGTGTCCATCTTCACCTATTGGGGCCATTGATTTCATGGGTGTCACTTTCTTCTCTCTCCTCTGCACATCTGCCTCATCAGCCTGGTCCTCTTGGTTCCTTTGCAACAAGGTTAACAGGGCATCCCTTCATTTGTGTACTTCCTGAATGTGTGTAGCCTAAGGATGGGTGGAGGACCAAATTACCAATTGTTGAAGATCCCCTTCATTCCCACCAATGATTCACCATGGGACTTCCTCCATGTGCATCCCAATCTTGATTTCTTCTCTCCTAATTATGTTCACCATTCCCCCAACCCACTTGGGCTCCATGCATGTCCTTGCAACTTCTAACACCTCTTCTCGAGATGAACCCACCATCAAAGCTAGGGAAAGGAAAAGGGATGATATGTCCAAGTTTGTCCTAGCTCTCAGGTTGGAATTGAGAAACTCTTCTCCCAATATGAGGACAACCGCATCCTAGAAAGCAACATCGTCAAATTTGAACACATTGTGCATTCTTTGTATGGAGATGTTCCCACGGAACCCAGGAAGTTGTCCAAGCGAGCTAAGTGAGAATTTTGCCTCCATCCTTTCTATATTTTTCTCTCACACTTTACTTACAATGGTAGTTTCATTTTGAAAAACCACTTCCCAAGTTCAACTTTTCTACAAGTTTGACACGTGTGAACCATCATGTTCACATTCATTCCTTTGCCACTTGAGAAAGAAAATCAGAGTACAATCTCCTTTTGTACTAATGCATGTCACAATGTTAGGCCAATCATCCTTGCTGCATGGGATGTGGGAGGGAAAGTATAGACGCCAATGACATCTCCAACGAGCCATTTCATGCAATAATTATTCCAAAGTTCACCAATTCCCAATTCAAATTCCAAAAATCTAAGGTCTTCAAAAAATGAAATTTGTCTTCTAGCGGGCCATTTGCCTTTATATTAGAAAGTTGATCTGCCAATGAATTTGGCTCCCTAGGTACATGTGTAACTCTGAAATCTTTGAAATCCCCAAGTAGGTCACAAATTTTCATGATATGCTTATTGAGATACCAGGCATCCATCTAGCCTTTCAGGATGCCATTTACTGTAATTTGGGAATCTCCTTCTAGGTGCAGCTTCCGCACTGTAATCTTCTTTGCCATCAAAAGTGCTCCAATTACAGTCAAACACTCAGCTACATTGTTTATGTCGTCAACGAGTGATTGAGCTCCCATCCCCACAATGCAACAATGTTCATTTCGGGCTATGTATCCTACTCCTGAAGTGACCAGGTTACCCCAAGAGGCCCCGTCGAAATTGATCTTTGTCCACCCCACCTGGAGGCTTCCAGCAAAAACTCAATTCCATCGACTGCAGAGGTTTATCCCTCTTTGGCCCATTGACAAGCCCATGTTAATTAAGATTTGATTTGTCATAATTTTTTCTTATTTAGAAAATATATGATAAATCAGAAGATTTGATTTTTGGGGAAGATTTGTGTTCTTGGGAAGATTTGATTTATCATACATTTTTTTGTGATTAGAAAATAAATAATAAATACATGTAGGGAATTAAACATTCTTTGTATGTAGCAAATTTGTGAATTTGATAGAAAATGAGATTACAAATATCTTTAATAGAAACATCAATGTCCATGCAACATTGACCATCATCACTGTAATTGCCTGTTTGTATGTTTGGATAGGAGTTGCCCATTTTTATCGTTATTTTATTAACTCAATTCAACTTTCATTTATTGTTCTTTGAATTTCTTTCTTTATTTAGTGTCGCCCAATCTTGTAAAAAGCCCTCCAAATTTTTGGCTCATGAAATGAAAAAATATATGAGATATTAATTGGCAGAGCCACAAGTTATATATTACGTTGTAGGTTGGACACAACTTTTAGTAATTCCTGCTTCAGTCATTCGATTTGGTCATGTAGAACGTTGGCAAAACCATTTCACCAGTTAAAGAGTCAAATGCAATGATGAAGAATTTAATTATTGAAGGCTGGTGAAATATTGAAATACAAATTTCCTCGACATATTCTTTGATCTACGCAAGTTTAGTTTGTAGATGTACAAGAGTAGAGATCAGAAAAAAAAAAAAAAAAAGAGGCATAATTGTGTCCTTGAATTTCACCATCCAGGAAGAAAAAAGAGGGAAAATCAGACCTTTTATTGTTTTCTATATTTGATTAATTAGATTGAATATTTATTTTTATTTTTTTGGTAAAAGTGGATAGGTCATGATATATTTTATTAATAATAATAGTAAAAAAAATTAGTTTGGATATTATGACACTGGTAACATTTTGCTTTGTTGTTACTTCTGACTGTAAGTTTATTCATTTCTGCTTTTGTACTTCTCTTCACTACTTTTAGAAACCTAAAGTATCCTTCACTAACCTTAATTGCTTATTACTGCTTGCAAGTTTTTAAGAAAGTTGTAGAATGGCCTTGGAATGGTTAAGGGGCTTCTGAAAACTAGATCCATTTCTATTATTCAAAAAATAATTTAATTATTGACATTTTTGGCCTAATTTACTATAGTTTTTTTTATGCTTGAAGGTTTGTTAAAAAATGGGAGAGTTATCTGATATGATGTACAAAAATACAATGGAGCAATGATCAATTGTAAAAGTAAATTTTGTTTCATTCAAGAATTAAAAAATTAAATTTAGTTTAATTATAGAATTTAAAATGATTTACATACATAAAGATAAAATAGAATATATATATTTTTAAAATATCTAGAAAAAATATAAAGTGATTCTATTAAATTTGAGTGTAAATGCATTTAAAATTGTGGATGATTTATTTAAAATTTAGTTTAATTATAGAATTTGTATTGATTTCCATGTAATAGAAATGCATACCTAAATTTTAATTTTAAATTTATTTTAAAACTATTGATGATTATTTAAAAAGTAAAAACAAGATAATTTAGTTTAATTTTAAATTTTAAAATGATTTACATAAAAAAAAATAGAATAAAAATGTTACTTATACATCTAAAAAAATTCACATATCAGTCCAAAAATCCACATATCAGTCCCAAAAAAATCCATAAACCCCATGATTAGCACAAAATGGGACATAACTCAAAACTAAGTACAACATGTTGATTTTGATGGATAATCTTTATACAAGCAGTAGAATCGTCTACACCACAAAATGGAGCACCATATGTAACGTCATTGGAAAAACTTGAGAATGATAACCAAAACATCATATGATCACCATTGGAGCAACATACTATCAGCAACAAACAAACCAAATATCCACTGGAGCAACATACTATCAGCATCTGTCATTCCATATTACCATTGGAGCAGCATACTATCCATTTCAATTCCTCAAAAAAGATAATTCTGAGCAAATTTTTCCCAAAGAAGCACCATACTGAAGTCATTTAAGCGCCCATGTGCATTGGAGAACCCACATTCAATCCCTCTTGGCCGCATATCACAACTTTCATTATCTCGAGGATCAGGTTCCCAACCGTCATTAACATTCTGGGGAACAAGGACAACAACATTGACATTCTGTAAAGCAGGAACATAAAAAATTGGGGAGAATCTACTGCAATCCAAGCACATAGGCAAATAGAAGACTTGTCCATCCATATTGAAGCATGAGGCTTAGAAATATCCGAACAAAACAGAGCCAAAGTAAAAGAAAAAAGGCGACTGCAAATCACTGCTTAAGCGAAACCCCCAAATATTTGAAAGCGTTATAACAACCTTCCAAACATGGATCAAAATATACAACTGGCAGTTCCAATAGCAATATGAGTTCCAATGCCAAGGTTTAAGATTGTAATGATGGTGTGCCAATCCAAACCACATAATTATTGAAGAAATTACTGCAAAGGAATATGTACCTAGCACGTATAGTCGATCACAATCCACCCAAAACCATCAACCGACGTCAGTAACACACGAGCAAGCGTACATCCAATAAATTACCACTTAGATAATCCCATCAAAAGCCACTACCACCAATATTAAGTAATCCCAATCATCTTAATAACATTACACGGTACAAGAATTTTTAACATTTATGATCAACCTCTGCAATTCATAATCCTTTCAAATGATATCTGTTGGTTTTAAAGAATCGATATCAATTCCATCACATCCCAGATTTGCCAAATAATTAGCAACTGCATTACCCTCCTGAAGCGTATGAGAAATATGTACTTCTGTGAATGAATCTAATAGATGTCATATTTGATGAAAAATGTATGCTAGTTTCTAGTTTTGAGATTTTCTTTTAATACATGCTTGAATTATTACCATAGAATCTCCTTCAATATGTATGTTTTGAAAGCCACCTTGTTTTGCCAAAACTAAACCTGCAAATAAGGCATGTGCTTCTACCATATTGTATGTGCTAGGAGGGATTGAAGAAGGCTTGATAGCAAGCACTTCCCCATGATGATCTCTAATGCAAATATTGACCCCTTGATTACCCGGGTTTCCCCGTGAAGAGCCATCAAAGTTAACTTTAGCAAAACCAGGAGTGGGACCAAGCCAATGAATTGATGCTCTATCCTGCAAACCATTATCTCACACTTGGTGAAACCATCCAATTAATACATGTATACCCTTCCATTCTCGAATAACAATGTTCTTCCAATTAGATAAAACTCGATTGCATCTGACTTTTGTGTGACTTGCATTAACCACCTATGAAATAGATCTTTCTAACCCAATAAGAACAACCTCAATGGAAGAAGAATTGTGGCGAAATACTCCCTTATTGCGTTCCCACCAGATTTCCCAAACCGCTAATATCGGAATACATTTCCATAAACTAAAGAAGAGGGACTTAGAGTAAAGCTCAAGCCGTGATTGAAAAAGATCCCAAAGCTTGGGTAGTGGAGTGAAATAATGTAGCTTATTAAGTACAAACAACCAACATTGTTGTGCGAATGGGCAATTCACAAATAGATGATCAACATCTTTAAGCTCTTGATCACACAACATACAATTAAAAGGCTGAGAAATATGAAATTTATGTAATCTATCACTTGTTAAGGCCCTCTTTTTCAATGGAATCCAAGCAAAGCAGCCAGCCTTAGGAATACTTACATGACTCCAACAAAATGAGAAGGCATGACAAGGAACTTTGGTAGACACCTGTTGATGAATAGGCCTATACCCTTCTTTGATCGAATACAAATCATCTTTTCCTGGAGCCCAAAATAACATATCATCCTTATCTGATAGATATATCTCTATTTTTTAAAGTAATCCTACAAAACTTTCTCTAGCCTGAGATGAAAGGGGCATCTCATTTGGATCTTTCCATAACACTCTCCTTGAAAATCTACATATCGCAGAAACATAATCAACAAGATGGACGCCCCAAATATTTTCTAAAATCATTACCAAATAATTGTTTTCAACAGATTTAATTAGTGGTGGAGCACCATTCCCCAAATCTCTCCTGAACTTTACATTCACACCATTATTCACTTCCCAAGAAATGTACTTGACCACAATATCCCTAGACATCATCATGAAATCCCAGATGACCGAGCCTTTTGGAGGATCTAGAATGGAAACGACTCTCGATGGACAGAGGTTATTGAGATATTTCTACTGCATAATTTGACACCACTTACTATACAGCTTGGAATACATATGCTATACTAATTGGCCTCCAAATGCTTTATTATGATTCACCAAATCATGAACATCTGGACCTCCCAAGAACCTGACTTGAGCCATATCTTGGAGTGAAACAAGTGGAATCTTTTTGTCGCCATTCATATTCACAGTCCACAAAATTGTCTTAATAACTTCTGTATCGTCTGAATCACTGATGATGGAGCTTTTAACACCGCAAGGTAATAATTTGGGATGGCTGATAGCACTGAATTTTTGAGAAGAATTCTGCCTGCATGTGATATCCATCTTGCCTTCCAAGCCACAATCCTAGATTTGATTCTATCAATAATGGGCATCCAATAGCTTGCTTTATTGGCTCCCATTAAAAAAGGAATACTGAGATACACAGAAGGGAGACAGTCAATTGAAAATCCCAAAATGCTAACAATTCTATTTGAACAATCTGATTAGTATTAAACATGTAAATTTTTGACTTAAGAGCATTTACTTTATGACCTGAGGCTGATGTGTATGAATCCAAAGTTTTCTTAATCTGTTTAGCTTCTCTAATGTTGGAGGCCCCAAACAGTAATGTATCATCAACAAATAGAGAGTGTGTAACCAAAATTTCAGTACCTCCAACCTTTACGCCTTGCCAAAGACCAAGAACATGCTTAAATAGAATAGCCCTACTAAATGCTTCAACCATGAGTATGAAAAGAACCGTGGATAAAGGATCCCCTCGCCAAATACATTGTGTAGATGGGAAGAATGCTGCAGGTACCCCATTTACCAATAATGAGAACCAAGCTCCTGAAATACATGATCTGACCCATTTGCACCAAGTTTTAGCAAATCCAAATTTTTGTAACACTTTAAGAAGAAAATCCCAGTGAACTCTATCATAAGCTTTCATCATGTCTAGCTTAATGATAAAACTTGAAGTCTTGTTGATGTTAATTGAATGAAGAACCTCATGTGCTACTAATGCGCCATCCATAGTCTCCCTTCCAGGAACAAAACCTCCTTGCTCCTAGGATACCAGCCTAAGAATAAGATGATGCATCCTCAAATAAATTACCTTCATAATAATCTTATAAACTATATTGCATAGCAAAATCGGTCAAAATTATGCAAAAGTTCTAGGGGTTTTAACCTTAGGATTGATGGAAATGTTGGTAGTATTGAAATTTTTTAACATGGTTTTGCTTTTCCGAGATTCTTCAATAACACCAAGCAAGTCCCACCCAATAATATCCCAACAAGCTTGAAAAAATAGTGTTGTGAAACCATAAGGGCCCGGTGCTTTATCCGAGGGCAAGGAGAATACAACTTTCCTTAGTTCCTGAATTGTGAAGGGAGCCATTAATGCAACATTATCAAATTTTGATACAATTGAAGGAATGACATTAAGAAGATCATATAAAGTTGGTTCTTGTGATGCAAGCTTGTTAGATGGAGCAAGCAAATTTTTAAAGAATCTTACCCCTTCCTCTTGAATACCTTGAGCATCAACAATTTGGTTACCAATGTCTACATGATTAATGGAGAATATACGACTTGTTGCCCATTTTTTCTTTGCTGAAGCATGGAAATATTTTGTGTTCTTGTCACCCTCTCTCAACCATAAATCTCATGACTTTTGCCTCCAATACTCCTCTTCCCTGCTGCATAATTTTTCGCATTCTAATTGTAAAGCTTTCTGTCTACGAAAGGTATGATTATACATACCCTGCTTAATGATCCTATCAAAAATTTCTTCTAGTTGTTTAATAATATCTTTTTCTTTGAAAATATTTTTTGAAACTAGCTCATTCCATTTTTTTATATGTCGCTTAATATGCATTAATTTTGTAGCAAATTGGTGCATTTTGGTTCCTTCACAATGCAGAGCACTTCCCCACCATTGCCTAATGAGAGGGATGAAGTGTGGGTGACGAAGCCACATCCTTTTGAATTTGAACGAGGGCTGGTGCGAAAGTCTCTCATTTGCCTACGAATTTCCAATTTGCAAGGAAATAGGAAAGTGATCTGAACCTGGAAGAGTCAAAATATCTGATTAAAATATGGTGTTGGATAATTTCCACTCTTGTGCTATAAGGAACCTATCCAGTTTGACTGCAATTTGAGCGAAATCAACCCTTTTATTGGTCCATATAAAGGAGTCATTACTCGGCTCAACATCCATTAAATTGTTATCCTCTACAAAGGCCGAAAATTCTTGTATTGATTTCAAAGGTGGGCAAATACCTCCATGTTTTTTAGAAAATTTGAGAATAGCATTGAAATCACCACCCAAAATTATTTGCTATTCATTTTGAGGCTCTATAATTTGAGTAATATCCAACCACAACCTTTGTTTATCACTAGTTGACGTGGGTCCATAAACATTTATCAAAACAAAAGATAAGTCGAATAAGTTCATTCTCATAAGCTGCTAGTTATCACTTTGATCAATGAGTTGTCCTTGCACTACTTTTGGATCCCATAATACTGCCAATCCGCCTGATGCACCAATCCCCTGTCTGTGCACTGATTTCCAATTTGACCATGCACCTATTGTCTTATCAAAATTTTCCTGCGACATCTTGTTTTCTTGCAACAATATAATGTCTGCACTTGTAGAATCAAGTTCTCTCCTGATTCTACATCTCTTGTCAGGGGCATTTAAGCCCCTGACATTCCATGATACAATCCTCGTAGCTGACAAGGAGAACCTCAGGTTCTCCTTGTCGTTCTTTTTGATGGTGTGAACTTACCATCCAAATTTGACTAGATACCAGCTGCAATTTCCTCCTTAATTTTTGTACCCTTTAGTTTTCTCCCTCTTTTCTTTGGTGTCGTTTTACCCAACACAGTTTGATTAGGTGTTTGATCTGTTAGAGTATATATTTTTCCTCACTTATTAATTATATCATGTTGATATTAATTATTAAGTTAGTCGTACTCTATTTTTCACCTAAGCTTTCTCTTAGGTTAGCCTTTTTCCTTTTTTAGGGTTTCATTCACCTTTAAGGTTGAATGCTTGTAATTGTTTTTGCATACTCTCTGAATACATTTTGAGCTCTCACTTTTTTAGCACAAAAGGGTTTCTGCTTTTTCGGTCTTTTGCTTCATTCTTTGTAACAGGTATTTTGCATGAAGATTGGTCTTGGAAGTCGAAGTTGTATTTCTCAGTTTCTACATGGTATCAGAGCCACCTTGCTGCTGCTTGGTTTGAAGGTTTTTTGAAGCCGCGATTCAAAGACGACAGCCACAGCCTCTTTGGGATTTTTTTGTCATTTCTAAGGAGGCGCTATTTTTTGGAGCTGTTTGAGCCAAAACAGACTCCACCATCTCGCTCAGAAGGCCTGGGAGAGTCGAAAAACATATAAAGTTTGACATATTTGGTCACAGTGACCTCTAGAGAAATTTTTTTGGCCTATTAGGGCCATACGGCACAAAAATCGAGGCAAAATAAAATTTTGTTTTAAAAAATCATATTTTTTTAAAGATTTTTGGGGCTGCCGGAGTGTGCCGCCACCGCACCACCCTAGCACCACCGGGACCCGCCGCCCAGCCCGGCCGCCACCTCCGCCGGCGTCGCCGCCCACAGGCCACCTCTGCCCGGCCAAACGTCCCGTGACGGCCATACGGCCGTCAAATTGTTTCCTAGGACTGTGTTTTTCCAGTGACCTTATCTTTTGGGGGTACCTGTGCCTTTTTGGCTTTACAGGGCTCATACGGACTCGGATTTTTGACTTCTATATATCGTCGGAAAGCTCTTTCCAAGCCCGTTGCTCTCATCCAAGTCTCATTTCCTGATTTTTCCATTTTCTTGCTGGATTTTTCAGTCAAAGATGCACCTTCTTTTGTGCTCCTATTCTACTTCAGAAACTTAGGTTTTTCTTTGGTTCTTTGTATTTTTTGCTTCATTTTTTGGTGTACGAGAGTTAGTTTGATAGTGTGTGCGGGGGTGCATATTTCTTTCTGCATTTTGAATTCAGAGAGACCCTTCTTCTTCTGTCCTATTCTCTCAATGTCGGACACATCCATTGTTGTTCTGACTCCGTATAACTACCACACATGGAAGCCACAAATGACCAGAATCCTCATGTCACGAGGTTTATGGTCCTGCCTGGATGCGGCTCAGCCTGTTCTACTGAGGCCTTATGAGGCTTTTATGCACATGAATAGGATGGATGAGGCAATGGGCCTCATTGCCCTGAACATTTCAGATGGGTTGTTGTTCCACCTGGATGGTCTGACCACACCCAGGGATATGTGGGACAAGTTTTCCACCTTGTTTGGCACAATGAATCAGTTCAGGGTCCTCCAGAAAGATGCAGAGTTGACCTCCTTGGTACCTGAATCATTCACCAACATTGAGGACTTCCTGATGAAGTTCAAGTCTCTTCGATCTATTTTACAGGTTGCTTGAAAGACGAAGTCAGATGATGAATGTATCTTCCTGATACTCTCAAAGCTTCGTGGTCCTTATCAGATTTTCACTTCTACCTTCTACTCCACTATGGATGCATTGGGTGCACGTCATGTTATGCCCTCTTTTGAGACCTTATGTGACAGGTTAACTCGTGAGCAGTCCAAGCTCAGTCAGATGGATTCTCTTACAGGTTCACAGTCATAGGCATTGCTTGCCAAGTCATCTCAGAATACACAGAAGCCGAAGCCGAAGCCGAAGCAGATATCTGATTCCTCTTCTCAGCACTCTACTAGCCCACCATCTTCTTTTAAGAAGGAGAAACAGAAGAATGAGAACCCTACCTGTTCCTATTGTCAGAAGGTGCCCCATGATGAGTCACATTGTTTTCAGAAGAGATTTGATGGCTATGAGAAACAGATTGCAGATTTGCAATCTCTCCTTCAGAAGAGCACTATTTCCTCTCCATCCTCTTCCACCTCACAGGGGTCTGCTTTTCAGTCTTCTGCCT
>MU225768.1:2617833-2631177 GCA_018584345.1 Thuja plicata
ATAGTTTTAGGATCCATTAGGTCATCTCTTTTCCCTTTTCCCTATACAACCTTTTTGTGCAAGTGATATTCCAAACCTAAGAGGAACCGGCCTAGAATCCGGAGATTCATTCTCAACTCCCATCAACGAGAACGTTTCCATGTTTCAATAGGATAGCTAGATACCACATCAAGCTAATGGCGCAATCCTAATTGACAACAGGTAGAACAAAGCCTTAGGGACAAAACTAGTATGGAGAATGTATCAGGAAAAGGATAGCAAATGGGCTAAGATATTATGTTCTAAATATTTAAACAACTCGGTTCCTTCAACTCTTTTCCAGACTGTTAACTCGCTAAAGGGCTCTAAGATATGGAACTTTATGATGCAAAACAAAGATTTGATCATGAATAACCTCACTTGGGACATTGGAGATGGCCATGAGGCCCTCTTTTGGGAAGACTCTTGGGATGGTCTTTTGGCCCCGGATAAATCATATCTCCCATAAAATATCAAAAATACCTTAACTCGATGTTGGGGTAGGCATCACAAAGACTACATTGAGGAAACACAGGAAGGTTGACAATGGAAAAAAGCATTGAATACTATGTTATCTCTAGATAAGCTTAATAATTATGAGAATTTTTTAATGTCTAGGAAAGTAAACCATAAAGGGAGACATGATAGGCTGATTTGGGGCGCTTCTAAGAACGACAAGTATAGTGTCAAGAAAGGTTATGAAATGATTATTGACTCTCAAGATTGGAGTAAAGTGAATATCCCACTTTATCTATGTTGGGACCCTGCATGCCTCCCTAAGGCAGGTATTTTCCTTTGGGCGGCCTTGCAAAATAGAATATTGACCTCTGATAGATTTACCAAACTAGGTTTTGAAGGACCATCAAGATGCGTGTTATGCAAATCGACATCTGAAACAGGCTGGCACCTTCTTTTTGATTGTCCCTTTGCCACCTATTGTTGGAAATGGTAATGCAGTAAGCTCAATTGGTCTTCTGCATTTAATGAAAACCTTTTGAATTTCCTGACTTGTTGGCCTCAACAAGGATCCAAAGTATATAGCGAGATTTGGAGAATTGCTCCGTCCATTATGGTTTGGGAAATTTGGAAAGAACGGAATAGAAGGATTTTTCAGAAACTAAGATGGACAAAGACTCCTTGATAAATAAAATAGAAGCTAGCATTATAGAAGTAACTAACAACCATTTAAGATTTTCTTTCAAAGAGGAAGGAACATTCACAGATTGGGACGTGGACACTAATTTTTTTTGGAAAGGTTTAATTAATCCTCATTTAAGGCATTCCAAAGACAATAAGTTAGCTAGGTCCTTATGCGTATGGAAACCTCCCCCGAGTGGGTGGATGAAATTAAATTTTGACGGGGCCTCGAGAGGAAACCTAGGAAGAGCAGGTCTAGGATGCATCATTAGGAATGAATCGGGCAAATGGGTGGCTAAAAGGGCCAAATTTTTAGGTATTTCTTCAAACAATCTTGCTGAACTCAAAGCGTTAAATGAAGGGCTTAAGTTAAGTTTAAGATGTGGAATTCAAAAATTGATAATCAAAGGAGACTTGCAAATCATTCTAAATGCCCTTAGGAAAAGAAGTACACCTAATTGGATGCTAAAATCAAAACTTGAAGAAGTATTAGACTGGATGGATAGATTTCAGGATACAAGATTTGATCACATTTACCAAGAAGGAAACAAAGAGGCAGATGCTCTAGCAAACTTAGGAGCAGATGGGGAAAATTTGATTTTGCTTAAATAACTATTAAGGACGAACATCCTCTATGAACATTAAACCCTAGAGCCCAATTCAAATTTAGGACCTAGACCATCAAGAGATGAGTGGTAGATATAACTACGATTTCCAGAAGCTCCAAGGCATATTCCCTATAAGTTTAGAAAAATCTAACGGATGAATTTGTTGCTTTTCACATATATTCGTATTCACATATATATACATAAACAGGTCAATAAACATGGAGATGTATATAGATGTATCCACATTATTTAAAAATCAAATAGACTCACAAAAATATACACATGTAAATATATTAATACAAACTAGGATAAAATCATAGATAAAATTAAAGATAAAGATAGGAATCCATATACACAAGTTTACATACCCTTATAGATAAATATATATAATTAATCAATATTTTCCAAAACATATTAACTTTGAAAATAGGCTCTAAGACAACAATCCTTTGGATCTTTTCGATGATCCACGTTTCAAATATACATATTGGGAAGGAATTTCAGTAGCAAATGCAAAAACAGTATGCCCTCAAACCTTTATTTCCCTTAAGATTAGAAATATCGCCCTTAAGCTTAGGCTGAGACCTCTTATATTCAGTCTAGCAACTTCCAACACATCTGCTGTATTGCCTAGTATCAACCTTAAATATACAAACTTCTAGATAGCTAGTATCATCGACAAGCTCTTTATTATTAGGAAATTTAAACAACCATTTAGTAGTAACAATACGAGAAACAAAAAAATGGAGTCGACTAATCTACCTTGGTTAAGTTTTCTTAGAACGGTTGTGGGCAATGAAATGTTGTTCATCATAAGCATAAAGTAACAGATACTTCAAAAAAAGGAAGTTGAAAGGTCTAGAAGGAAAACTTAAAAACAACTAAACAAGAGACTTGATTCGGTATAGGTGTACCAATTGACATATTTGCCTTTAAATCTCCCATACGCGCATTGGAAGAGAGTGGAGAGTCATAGCATCCTACACACCTCTTGGTTAAATTATTTAATCTAAGATCGACACCCAAGTTGTATAAATCAGAGTCTCCTGTTTTCCTCTCTGTTAGACTGTTCATTTCCTAATCCCACTAATGAGATATTTGCGCCAACACCCACTAAAATAAATAAAACACTCTTGAAAGCAATGAACAAGGATTAATGAACCAACAACAACAATAAACCACTATAAATTGCTCTTAATAGTGTAGTAAGAAAAGATTAAATAAATTTCAAAATATAGTCTTCTTTGATGGATTAAATGTAAATTATCATTGCATAATTAGGTATATACTATCAATGATCTTAGTGTAAGGATCGAGATGTTGCAGGATACAGATATTAGTCAGAATAACGAAAGGAAAAGACTCACCTATGTACCCAGGCATTGAGCATCAAGAACTAGAATGCATCAGAAAGAAGAAATATAACGCATTCTAACCTCCTAACCAATTTCAAAAAAAGGGAAGAGAAAATATGAAAAGCCAATTCAGTGAGGACACAATTTCAAATCAGGAAACTACTGTAAATGAAGAAATGCCTTCATAAAGTTTTGTAAATGAGGAAATGCCCTCATAAGAAATTAAATGTACCTTAATGATCTGGACCTCGGTCCCGGGCAAGACTGGAGGTTTTCTTCTCCATTCTTTCCTACTAGTGCCCGCAATGAATGGAGATTACTGTAAATACTTTAAAATTAATAAAATATATTGGCCTTGGCCTTTTACCGATAAAAAAAAAAGAAAAAATTTAAAACTTTAATTAATTTAAAAAAAGCATATTAAATTTTGAAAATAAGACTCATCATTTGTTGAGACTAAATTTTTCCAAAAACTATCATAGTTTGTACAAAAAATTTCCACAAAAAGCCCTCACTAATTTTTTTTAGCCAATCAAATGACAAATAAATAATTTTCTAAAAAAAATTAGTTAAAAAATTTGCATGTATATTTTAGTTAATATAATTTTTTTTGCAATATAGAAAAATAATCCATTTCTCATTTGCTAATAAGGAAGTTATCAATAACAAGTTAAAAAAAAATGTGTTGCCTTTCTCCTATTTGGTTTATTTCAGTTGGTTTGGTTTTCAATCGTCTTGCCACCGTTTAGAATATTTGATAGATAGATAGATAGATAAAATTTTAACTTCCACACGCTAGCCTAGGGCAGCAAGGCAATTCCACACGCTAGCCTAGGGCAGCAAGGCAATTTAAGTTGATGATGAGCCCATCTAATTGCGACTGTTTAGAATATTTGATAGATAGATAGATAAAATTTTAACCTCTACACTCTAAATGTAGCCTAGGGCAGCAAGACAATTTAAGTTGATGATGAGCCCACCTAACTTCTCAATGTACAATAGTATAATATCAGATAAAGTATTATTGGCAAATTTATTCCTGGTGTGTTCTTAAAGACTTCACATTCTAAAATAAAGTGATATTCTCTGATGTGTCCTTAAAGACTTCACATTCTAAAATAAAGTAATATTCCCTGACGTGTCCTCAAAGACTTCACATTCTAAAATAAAATGATATTCCCTTTAAAAAGTGAATAGATTAGATTAGAGCATTTGAAGCCGTCGATGGAAAAGCAAATGGATTTCTTTAAGAAAGGAACGCCTTCGGCGTTAAAATAAATTGGGTTTTTCGTGTGACTATTTTACAGAAACCCTATGTAGAATAACCAGGAAGGAGGAAATCAGATCGAAGCAGCGCTTCCATCGTCATCATGGCGGCTGGAATTGTGGCCGCGCGTGTAAACGCCATTTTCACCAAGCTAGATAAAATGGGGTTTGATGAGGACTCGCTGGCGATGAGTTTCAGAAAAGAATTTGAATGGCTGGAGAAGAAACTTGCACGAATTAGTGGTTATCTGTATGGTTCTGAAGATGAGGACAGCAAGCAGAGGGACGAGGTGAAAGAATGGCTGCAGCAAGTTGGAGATATTTGCCTTGACACCGAGGACATTATGGATCTGTGTGCTGTTGTGCCTCCGACTCAGTCATGCCTGGGCGGCGACTGGATCTTGCGCCGCTTAGCTATGAGGAAGAGGATCAAGGAGTTGAAAGAGAGAGTTATGTCTGTGATCGAACGAGGTAGTCAGCTGAGCGATTCATGGAGTAACAGGGGAATAGGGTATTCAAGAAGAAGAAGATCGGAAAAATGGGTCAGCGATTCGCCACCAGTGGGCATCAAAGACAAAGTGGAGGACATTTTGAGTATGTTAGAGGATCCTTCTGTGACCGTCCTAACCGTCACGGGCATGGGGGGCATAGGAAAATCCTTCCTGATGCAGCATGTGTATGGCAGGGCTTATGAGAGGTATGAGAAGTCTGCTTGGATTACTCTTAACCAGTTTTATTCTCTTAAACGTTTGCAAGTTGAGCTTGGATCGCAATTAGGGTTAGAGATAGACGAGTGTATCAGTGAAGTTAGAGGCTCAGAGGTCATTCATGGTTATTTAGATGGAAAAAATTCTTTAATAGTTCTGGATGATGTGTGGACCACAAATTGGGAGAACAGTGTGATAAATAGCATCATTACAAGAATCGGGCTTCCGGGGGGCGGGAATAGCAAATGTAAAATTGTAGTCACGTCTAGAACTAGGTATCTTTTTCCAACTATGACTGTCCATAAATATGAAATGGAGCTTCTGTCAGCTGAAGATAGTTGGAAGCTGTTCTGCATTCATGCTTTCCCCAAGTCCGAGGGCAACAGACCACCAAAGTACCTGGAGAGTTTGGCACGTTCAGTCGAAAGGGAATGTGGTAGGTTGCCACTTGCAGTGAAAATGGTTGCTGCATCTATGGCAAATTACACTCTAGAAGAAGAGTGGGAGTTAAAATTGAAAGAATTGCTGATATCAAAGGAGCCCATCTTGCAGATTCTGAAGCCGAGTTATGACTCCCTGCCTCGACACCTGAAAGTCTGCTTTGCCTACTTTTGTTTCTTTCCCAAGGACTATATTATTCCCTGCGAATATCTCATACATTTGTGGATGGCAGAGGGACTTATTACTCCATCATATCCCGGAGAAGATGAGCTGGACGTTGGGTTGAGTTACCTGATTCAACTTGCAAATCTATGTTTAGTTGATGTAACAGGGCAGTCTTTAGATGCATCACTCTCTTGCTCTGTCCACGAACTAATGATGGATTTAGCCATTTATATTTCTATGGAAAATAGATGTGAATTTGCTCCTCCCTCTCTGCTGAAAAGCTGCCGTAGGATATTATTGGCTCAACAAGGTATGGATACTGATGCTATTTCACAGAGCAGTCTTCGTAATCAGAAATTTCTCCGCACTCTTTCACTGTCGGAAAATTCCAAAATTCGAAATATTCCAGAGAACTTGTTTGATCGTCTCAGAGTGCTGCGGGTTCTTGACTTTGGTTATACTCAGATCAGCACGTTACCTAAATCTGTTGGCAACATGCAACTTCTCAAGGTTCTAAATTTATCTGGGACAAAAATTAATGAGCTGCCAGAATGTGTGAGAAGACTTAAGTATCTCCAGTTTCTCGATCTTACATTTTGTGCAAACCTGCGAAGGCTACCAGACTGGATAGGAGAACTCAATTGTCTATCCTATCTCTGTGTAGTATTATGCTCTGAAATGTTGGATTGTATGCCTAAGGGAATACAGAAGCTTGTCAATCTGAAGACACTGAGATCGCCATGGTTGAAGCTTGGTTTTGAAGAGAATGAGTGGTTAAATCTAAAAGATGTGAGCAACATGATCAACCTTCAGGAACTAAGGTTATGTATAAATGATACACAGTCATTCAGAAGTGTTGAAGGTGGCATCCTTGCACGCCTGGTGAAAATGCGGCATCTTGGATTATGGAATAATGTTCCTCAAAAGGAACATGATACGGAATTAATTCTTCCGCCTTTCCCGGCAACAATGAAATGCATGAAATATCTTGGAACACTTCATCTATGCCGATTCTCTGTGCCGAGTTGGCTATGCCTTGCGGGAAATTTGAGAGAGCTTGTTTTGACTTATTGTAGTTGTGATTATCCAGCACTACAAAAAATTCTCAACTTAGAAGTATTATCTTTAATTGGTAATCACAAATGCACAAAATTACCAAAGCATTTTGGAGAGTCAAGGGGATTTCCGAGGCTCATTCAACTGACAGTTCAAGGCTTCCCCCTCTTGGAAGAGTTCCCAGCATTGGAGGATAGAGCAATGGAACGCCTCAAGATACTAAAGATATGGGATTGTCCGAGAGTGAAGAAAGTTCCAGATGGATTGGAAAAGCTGAAAACACTGAAGACGATAGAGTGCAGTGGCAGTTATGGAGCTGTGAATGAGTTAATGGAAAGGTTAAAGGAAGGCGAGGATGATTGGAATAGTATTAAAGCTAATAATCCTCGCGTCACTATCAGCCTTGTTAACAGGTATGGCCTCTTTTATTGCACACCCTTATAGCCAATTTTTAAACAATTATATTTTCTTATTTGTGAGATTTCTCTCTCCCACACTCTTTTTTTTAGAATTATATGAAAGTTATACATAAACAACCTT
The DNA here is from genome assembly GCA_018584345.1 of Thuja plicata. Classification (NCBI taxonomy): domain Eukaryota; kingdom Viridiplantae; phylum Streptophyta; class Pinopsida; order Cupressales; family Cupressaceae; genus Thuja; species Thuja plicata. The sequence goes on from MU225768.1 coordinate 2,625,127, forward strand.
TTACAAAGTTTTAAGTGTGGAAAAGGATTATTTTTTGAGAAGATCCTGCAGTGTTTGCATACGCAGGATTACAGTTCAGAGTGAGAAACTTGTTTTTCCACCTTAAAATGACTTAGATTGTTGCAATACTGGAACACTCAATTTAATAATGGCTAGATTTAATTTATGTTTTTAGTCAGAATATAATTTATGTTTTTATACTAAACTTGTTCAAATGGGCAAAGCTAAGTGTGTGACACTCCTAAGTTCTTAACTGATGTTTTACTATTTATATAGCTGGTCAATAATTTATTCATTGAAAGAAAAGTTAAATATCATGTTTTTATGAAGGAAAAAAAGATGTGCAATGTCTTATTTTTGGATGAAAATATCTAGGATGTATTTTATTGAAGTAGAAGATAAAACATATTTTCTTGGCTGACACAGTCACATCAAGAAGTTTGAGAAGAATATTTCCATTTATCTAAATATAATAGTTAATACGAGTCTCACATCAAAATCACCCCAACAGAACATATCCACTTTGGTTAATAAAAAACTGATTTTGTATACAATACACGGTATAGGTCTAATATATTTTTACATAGGCTCAAGAGAACGGACAGACTGCGAATTCTTGCAGAATTCAAAAGATATCTTATTTCTATATTATTGTTATTATGTTTGGTATTCATTTATTTCTAATATCTAAAGGCGCCCATCTCATCTTTTTCTTTTGTAATCTGGTGAAATGCCTCTACTTTCCTGTGGTGCTGCCTTAGCAGAGATTAATATAAAATTCCATCAAGTCAAATATCACTTCAGGAGCCTCTTTGTAGCTTCTTGTGTGCATTATCTGTACAAGAATTATATTGTCATTGCAACAAAAGAGGGTCAACAATTCGCCCCTCCAGCCAAAAGTGTGCATCAGTAGAAAAGACCATTATGATGGAGGGTAAGGTATAGTCTATATGTCACATATAATATGCACAATATTAGAGCAGTGTTCACTCTTGTCTTTGTGTTTTTTATCGGCAGCAGTTGATATTGTTGTGAATGATAGTAGTCCTTTTGCATGTTAGTATCTAAAGTGTGACGGGTGAATAACCCAAAAGATGAGATATAATGTTTCTAGTATCATTCTATTGGAAACCGTTTGTCATCCATCACAGCAGTTAGGTTCGTTGGTGTATTCCTTCATGAATCTTAACAATTAAAGACCACAGTTACAGAAGTTCCCCAAAGGCTATGTTACACTAAGTTTCTAGGATGAGAACGGCAAAGGATGGGGGAATGCATTTTTGGGATAGATAATTGGGAGGCCATTTTAGGGATGGGAGGGGATGACAAATTAAAAATATGGAAAATCCTAAGTCTTTGGGAAATTCCAAATATTCATATAATAACATTGGTAAGACGATCATTGTATACGTTATAGATTCTTATTATAAAATATAGAGCTCAATTGAAATTTCACATGAGAGTTTAACACAAATTAACAAATGTCAAAATTTCATTTCTTTTATTGACAATGTACATATATTATATAAAATTTCCAATAAAATGTTCAAAGGATGTGATGTCTGTATAAAACAATGTTGCTTGTCTATCCAGCATGGTCAAAAATGATTTTTTTTTTCTTTCTGAAACTAATGCGGGGATTTTGAGGGTGGTGGCCCCTATTAGTGTTGAGGGGCAATAGCCCTTGAGAGATTTTGGGGCAACAACCTTGTGGGGCTTTTTGGGGAGCATCCCTTGTAGGCTCCTTATCGCAACACAAGGTGGGATAAAGACACAAATTAACCAATGGCAAAATTTCATTGCTTTCTTTCTCAATGTACACATATTATATAAAATTCCAACAAAATGCCTAGAGGGCGCGGTCATCTTTATATGTATAAAAAATGTTGCTTGTCCATCTAGCATAGTCTACTTTTTGCTTTTTAAAATTAGAGTGGGAATGTGAAGGTGGTAGTCCCTACAATATAAGGTGGGGTCACTAGGTAGAGTCTCCACACCAAGTGCAAATAAAGGTTTTGAGACCACATAGACCCTCAAAATATTAATTTGATATTAGTATCATATTATTATAGCATGGTTGGTATAAGCAAAATTCAGAATTGCCTTTAACTAAATAGGTTTGGAATGGAAGATCGAGCTATCTTTTAGTCATTTAGGGCTGAGTGTGGTGTGGGGTTTCACAATAGAGTAGAAATAAAATTTTTTAATTGAAGGGAGATCTTTTTTTAAAAACTAGTTCTATGTGGGGACTGCTTGTTGTCCGTGGCCATCCTCATGCAAAGCCACGGTTTTGGGCCATTTCCTTCATAAAGTTGTAGCCAAGGGATAGGAGGGGGATGTTTTTGACGTATCCTTAGAACATCCTTTGTATGGGAACAAGTCCAAAAGGGGGAGGTTATGCACCTCCAACAAACACAACCATAGAGTGGTGCAAGAATACCTAAACTCTTGGAAAGTGGTGTTGAGGTGTGCCCTGCTTAATGCTGAAGGCTATGTACTCCAGAGTAGAGGTCATAGGTTTAAATCTAGAATGTGGTAGGTTTGCACATCTGATTTGAACAAAATATAAGGTCCGTGGAGAAAGAATTCCCTTGTAAAACGGTTGCTTGCATAAAGAGGAGTATCATACACCAAATTGATTTCTTGTTCAGTGGTGATCTAGTGACCCAAAAAGCTATCTTTATTTGTTTATAACCTTTACAAGTAGGAAAAGGAATAATGCTCTATTGGACTTATTAACGCTAGACTGCTAGTAATTTACTAGGAACTCCAGTTTGTCCCTGGACCCCCCCGGACCAGGAAAAGTTCGAACTGGTCCGTGGTCCGGGTTTGGTACACAAGACCAAGTTCAAACCAGAATTTGCCAAATTCAAACCCGGGCAAACTTCGCAAAAAAGGCGAACTTGGTTTGAACTCCAGCAAGCTTCTGCCTACAAATGGAATTAAAACGCGTTTTTTGCATATTTAATAAAGTTTTGACGTCCACAACCCTAAAAAGTGGGTTTTGAAAGGATTTTGTTGACTTCTCACTCTAATTTGTGGTGTGCGAATAGGTTTTTTGGTCTTGAGCAAGAGGAAATAGGTGGTTGAGCAAGAGTTTGGTTGTGCAAGGAGGAGTTGGAAGATTGATTTGTGGACCTTCATCAAGTGTTTGTGCCTCATTTCTACACCTTTGCAAGCTTACAATGAGTGGAAGAGGTAAGTTCTTGTTCCATTTGCTTCAACTTCAAGTTTTTGTTTTTGTTTTTGTTTAAGCATTTTATTTTATTTTCATTTCTCTTTCATTGTACATTATTTTCCAGAATTTTTCATTCTCTTGTTTTTATATTGAATATGTATACAAATTTCTTGCCATAGGAAAATGAACTACAATGGCATCTACCTCTTCCTCAGTAGGCAGTATTGAACAAAGAGTAGAACCCCATTCCGATTCTCCTTTGTGGAAGTATGTTGATATTGTAAAGAGCTCTTCCAGGAGGTGGTGCATTCCGTTGGAAATGTCGGGGTTGTGATGTAGAAAGGAATAATTCATATTTTCGTGTGGTAGGCCATTTGTGTGGATTCCCTAGAAGAGGAGTCAAGAAATGCCTTGGAAAAAAAGGTGCACCTATACCAAATGCAACAGTATTACAATATTGTAGAGCATAGTAGAAGAGAGAGAAAAACGTAGTAGACAAATTACAGCCACTGGTAGCAAAAGTAAAAAAAAAGCAAAGGGAATGCAACCCCCCTCTATAGATGTTGTGATAGAAGACCACCCCTTTTATACTACCTTAGCTGGCCTTAATACTGAAAGTGAAGCACCCCTTACACAAAAGAAAGGGACCACTAGAAACTGCATTTCAAAATCAGGGTCAAGAAATTGCCGACATTGATGTGGCAAGATGCTTGTATGCAAATGGGCTGCCTTTTAGTGTTGTTCGCTCTCCATATTGGACGAAGATGTTGAATAGTGTCAATGAAGCTCCAAGAGGGTATAAGGGCCCCGATTATGAGAGAGTACATACCACCTTGTTGGATCAAGAGGTCAAGGGGATTGATGATCAATTGAAGTCCATAAGGGATTCATGGATTGAGACATGGGTATCAATTGTTTTAGATGGGTGGAAAGATGCAATAAATCATCCCTTGATCAATGTCTTGGTGGTGGCCCCTAAAGGGGCAATGTTTTTGAAATGTGTGGATTATGAGGGGCAAGTAATGTTAGAGTAATAGTCTTTTGGGTTATTAATTAAATCATTTTGATCTAATTACTAACTCACCTATTCACTCTAGTTGCTTAAGCCAACCTTAGGGTTTCCCTTTTAGGGTTTCGTGATTCCTTTTTAAGGAATCACCTCTTTGTATTTCATAACGCATTGTATCAGATTGTAATACAATTGTTCATAATAGCATATTATTTTCATGTGCATATGATGCCTCTGGCTTTTTAGCCTCCATAGCATTTCCTTGCTTTCTGTTCTTTGCTTCTTCCATGTGATAGGGTTATGCATGCAGGTGTTCTTGGGAGATTAGGTTTCTACCTATTCTAACATGGTATCAGAGCTTTCCTGCGGCTCTCTGTTCGTGTTTTGTTGAAGTGTTTCAGAAGCCATACGTAGCGGGCTTATGTTTCCTAGCGGCGGTCATATGTATGACCGGGAGCTCCGGCTTAGCCCCTTGCGTGCGCCATGCGCCCAGGGGCTAAGGTTTTTTCAGCCCCAGGGGCTTAAAACAATTTTTTTTGGAGCCTTTTGACCCTCTGACAGTGTTTTTGCTCTATCTGGAGCAAACAAAGGTCTTTTTCCGACTTCTTTATATCGTCGGAAAGCTCTTTCCGATGATGGAGGTTGGGGTTTTGGGTTCTGCTGTTTTAACAATGTTTTTTGCTGTCAAAGTCCGATGTTTGTTTTTGCCTTCCGGGAGCCATATCTTGCTCATCCGGACTCTGTTTTTGGCAAACCAGATGTCGTCGGAAAGCTGGTTCAGTGAGTTGTTCAATGGCAGGGGTCTTTTATCCGGATTCTGCTCCAGGTTCTTTCTCCTCCGAGTTTTGCACTTTCGCACTCTGGCAGATTACTTGGGTTCTACAGGTCTTGAGATCTCTTCTTCTGTTCTTCTGGTTCACTCTTCTTTTTGACCTTCTGAGCATTGTATGCTTCTCTTCAGTAGCATTCTCTTTTCTGTAAACGCACTAAGATAAAGTGCCTGCTTTTGCATATCTGGGATTTCGAGCACTTTGTGTTTGTTTGTACTCGCACTCAGTTATAAAGTGCCATGGGGGGTTATGATGTTTTGCCTTATGTGCTCATCCACCTTTGTCAACTGAGTGTACCTTCCACGACATTAGCCCATGTTGTGTCCATGACACCGCCCTTTATCCTGTGCTTGTACTTCTGTTGCACTGTTGGTGTTCCTGATTCTTCTTCTTGCAGTTGTTTCTGGTATTGCATTTCAGTGTTCCTGTCACCCCTCTCCCTGTTCAGCATTATGGGGGGGGGGTTCACTTGTTGGTTCTATTGCTTCCTTGGTTCGGTTGAGTGATCTACGTATTCAGTTCTTGTTCCTATGTACTAGGCGGATGCAGTGGCTAGGCACCTATGCATTTCGGTGAGATGGATCATCTACTATATAGACACTCGTTTATTCCTAGTTTTGGAGGTCACCTCTTCGATTGATCAGCTCTTCAGACTTTGTCTTCTCTACCTGGTCATGAACTATTTCAGTGGGGGTTCCAGCAGTTACTTCTGATAGTGTTTGCAGCTTCATGCTTCAGAGATGCTATACATGCTCTTTCTTATTCCTTTCTTTGGGACTTTCCTTAGATTGGAGGCTTTGTTTCCTTCATCTAGTTCATCTCTTTTTGGGGTAGAGTTTTTCCCACTGGGTTTTCCCTATTTCCTCGCTTTACAGAGATTTCTTGTACTTGGGTACCTGATTAGGCTTTTGTTGCCGGGACCCTTCTTTCCTGCTTTCTGTAGTAGTCTCCTAGGTTTTGCTTCTCCCTAAGCTTATCTTAAGGGGGGGTGTTAGAGTAATAGTCTTTTGGGTTATTAATTAAATCATTTTGAT
>MU225768.1:2631227-2670954 GCA_018584345.1 Thuja plicata
TTATTAATTAAATCATTTTGATCTAATTACTAACTCACCTATTCACTCTAGTTGCTTAAGCCAACCTTAGGGTTTCCCTTTTAGGGTTTCATGATTCCTTTTTAAGGAATCACCTTTTTGTATTTCATAACGCATTGTATCAGATTGTAATACAATTGTTCATAATAGCATATTGTTTTCATGTGCATATGATGCCTCTGGCTTTTTGGCCTCTATAGAATTCCTTGCTTTCTGTTCTTTGCTTCTTCCATGTGACAGGGTTATGCATGCAGGTGTTCTTGGGAGATTAGGTTTCTACCTATTCTAACAAGTAAAAGATGGGCCATTTATTGCTAATATTCTCATCTCTGCCATTGAGCAAGTGAGTCCTAGAAGCGTTGTCCAAGTCATAAAGGACAATGCAAAGAATTGTAGAGTTGCTGGTTTGTTGGTTGAAGAGTGATATCAACACATCTTTTGGACACCTTGTGCAGTCCTTTCACTCAATCTTATGCTAAAAAAGATTGGGACAAAATTGGGTGGATCAGAGAGGTGTATGCAGAGGCTGAGGACATCCAGATGTTCGTCACAAACCACCACATGACTCAAGGAATATTCAGAATGTTCTCACTTTTGGAGCTACTCAAGGTAAGTGAACTTGAACTCAAGTTAGTAATATAAATTTTAATATGTTGATTGTGTATTTTCATTTTGTTTTAAACTTTAAACTTTTAAAGTATGTATGATGTATCTAATAGTTGTATTTTTTTGGTTCTACTAATTTATGTTTCAGGTTGCTGAGACTCGTTTCACATCAAATTTAATTGTCTTGAGACGACTTGTGCAAGTGAAAGAGGCACTTTGCAATATGGTAATCAACAACAATTGGGCTATATGGAGGCAAAGCAACAGTGAGAGGGCAACCAAAATAAAGCAAAGGATATTGGATGACTCATGGTGGGAACGTGTGGAATATCTCATTAAGTTCACCGAGCCCATTATGAGCTTGCTTAGGTTCACTGACATGGATAGGCCTTGCCTTGGAGAGATCTATGATGGTGCAAACTCAATGCTTGAGAAGATCAAGCAAATTGTAAATGAAAAAGAGCAAGATCCTCAAGAGACCTGAGACCTTCAAACAATTGCAAGCAATTGTTGTAGAACGATTGAACAAAATGACCACTCCTCTACATTTGCTTGCCTATGCATTGACGCCCAAATACCATAGCACCCACTATACTGATCAACCAGGAAGGCTACCACCCTATAGAGATGTAGAAGTGTCTGATGGGTACAAGGCAACATTTCAAAGACTCTTTCCTGATGATGATTTGCGAGATATGATTACGGATGAGTTCATAGAGTTTGTGAATGCAAGAGGTCTAAGTAATGATGCTCTTCGCCATCGGTTTAGGAAGGATGCTCATAGTTGGTGGTACCTTTATGGCCAAAGATTCCAAATGTTGCAGCCCCTTGCAATTAAAGTTATATCACAAGAATTTTTTTTTTTTAATTTAGTTTGAAGTTTACTTTATCTTCACGAGTAGCAAGTAATTTTTATTTTATAAGATTAAGTTTTAAATTTTTTTTAATTGTTTATTCAATTGTCTTGTCTTCATAGGTTGCTAGTTCATCTGCAACAGAAAGAAATTGGAGCACATATTCATTCATCCATTCAGTGAAGCGCAATAGGTTGCAATAAAAAAGAGCGGAGAACTTGGTATTTGTGCATTACAACTTGCGTCTCGTCTCTCACAAGACTAAAGAATACAATGAAGGGGAGACGAAGAGGTGGGATATAAATGCAGAGCTTGCGGACTTGGATGCTTCCACTTCTCGGCTTGCACTTGATGAATGTGAAGATTTTGATGCCAATACTATTATCGGTGCAATTGACCCCATTGATGAATGTGAAGATTTTGACGCCAATACTATTATCAGTGCAGCTGACCCCATTGACCTTAGCTCTATTTGTGACTCAACTAATACCAATGAAGAAGAAGAAGATGAAGAAGAAGAATACTAATAGAATATCAATAATTTATTAGTCCATTAGTTGAACTTCAAGCAATGATACTTGAACTAATGTTATTTAATTTTAATGTTTTTAATTTGAATCTTTGATGTTGAACTTGAACTTGAAGTTTATGATGGTATGATCATGATTCATGATGCTATGATTACAAGTGTTTTTGTTGTTTAAATGTTTTTATGATACTATGTGACTTTCTAATCTTAACTCATGCTTCTAGGATGCATAAATATATGTATATATATAAAAAAAAATTACATGTTTATGTAAAAATGAACCCGAACCCAAACCCCTTTTCAAAATTTTGCCGTACTGGCGAACCGGTCCTTCGAACTCAAACTCGAACCCGAACTCGAATCGACATCCTAGGTAATTTAATGTAAGCTAAAACCCTCATAATATGCCTAAATTTGCAAGCGAAATCCTCTTTAAATGATAATGGATTAAAAAAATTGCCTTGCTAGGATATGTCACAAAATAGGTACATGGATTACACTAATAGAGCGTATATTTATTGATATTTGATAATTGTACAACACCTATTTCCTACAAGTTACATAAAGACAAGTATATGATGCATTGTTCTTCTAGACACCTTTAATTGAAAGATCATCATTACTCGACTATATCTTCTTCAATTGATTGAATACAACTCTAATTATTCAATCAATTAGCCCATTCCCATCTTTTTTTTGTTTGGTAATAGTGATATTTTATTAATAATCAAAGGAAACTACATCGATATTCATAAGAAGTCTACAATAATAAACAAAGATTAAGATCTTGCCCAACTAGAGCCATCAACTCAACCTACTCCAAAGTCTAATCTAAACAACTAAAAGTTAAACTAACCACCATGGGAGCATATAGCTCAACCTTTTACATTATATTAGCATTTCACGCTATATCCTATACATATATCTGTTAATAACAGAGTAACAACTTGATAAGAGACATAAAAGTCTTTATCAATGACGCCATTCACCCATTTGTCTTTTCAGACGTCGTGCATTCTCGCCCACAGACATTCCTCAGGCATCCCCGTAATCGCACCACCATAGAATCAGGGTGGTGTTGTCTTGGGCTCTCTGATAAAAAAATGAGCCTACACATAATGCTGGTTTATGTTCCCCACAAGCAACCATCAACTTGGTTTCCAAGCTTCAAACAGGCGAATCCAACATCCATTTAATCTTTAACCCATCTACCAAAATTTGCCGTAGAGGTAAAAATGGACAGAGTAATATGACCACCGAGTTCAAAATTTCATTTTTTCTAAACATTTCAAAATTTCAAAAAAACACAGACCGATGATCATCTAGTAAGACCAAAACAATCTCTTACATCCCGTTTAGTTCTCCTTTTGCGCGGAATCTTTGCCATGAAAACTGTTGGCTCCATCATCATGTTCTTTGCATGCTCTACGAACACCCTTTCCAGCTTTGCCCATGCCCTTACTCTGTCCACCCGAAAAGCGCCTTTGTCAACTTTTCCCCACCACCTTACAAAGGGCACAAGCCGTTAAACCCTAACTTCCTCCTCGTCCTCGAAGCACTCTGAAATACCAGAGCCAAGCCCAGGAATAGCCTGTTCCAAAATGGAATCCATTTCCAGAAGCATGTCATCTTCAAACAAAAATTTAACCATTCGCTTTACCTCCATAATATCTTTCCCAATTTTCAACCCCCAAGCAATGACCATGGATATAATATCCAGATTCACTCTCCATTTTTGCCTCCGTTCCATGAAGAAAGAACCCAGCACATCACAAACTGCTACAACCACCAGTTCCTTATTAATTTTAATCAGGCCTCTAAGCCTTTCTATCCTCACCGACCCTCTAAACGCCTTCTGTTGTTTGGAAGTGTCTACAGAAAACGTCGCCTCCATCACTCCGTCTTTCAAAACCCTCCGAGAAATTTGAATAGAGAATCAAGCACTCAGTTTTAATCTGTGACTTGTTTTGAAAACCACTCTGCCTTTAAGCTTTCCATTTCCTTCATTCCACTTCTCGAAATGATGGCTACAATAAATTGCTGTTGAGTACTAGTCACATCATAAAGGAAAAGTACACAAGAGGGCTGACCGATGTCATTCCTTTCATGATCTCTCCAAGCTACACAATCGGCTCCGCCACTTAACAATAATAAAAATAATTTGAAAAACATTAAAAAGTACCTTCATGAGGAAAAGGCCGGATGATGCACAATTTTTAACCTAAGGCGCCATTGATTACAAAGACTTTAAACTTTCACTCTATCTTTGAAGACCTAAAGTCTTCAAACCTTAATTCATTTAGATTGTTGAACGAGAGAGCCCATTTAGAAAGAGTCTCAACTTCCACTTTGCCTGTTCTCTTTACATGACTAATTTAAAAATCTTCGAAAAAAGATAGTAATTCCTTAATAGAAAGAATTAGACCAAGGTGCCAAGTTTGAGACACACCCTTCTGAATAGCTTGAATGATGATTCGAGAGTCCCCTTCCAAATGAACCTTGAATAAATTTAGTTGTTTGCCAACATTAAGAGCCAGTAGAGCTGCCTTGGCTTCAATCTTATTATTTGTGCCATCCATTAGTTTCTGAGCAGCATAAGCTAGTGTGTTTCCAAACCAATCTCTAACTATGCAAAGGACCCTGCTTTTGGGAGACATTCTTTACCTCAACATAACTTGGTTGGCCATCCTGAAAGAGCATCCAACTTTATCCAACAATCTATAACCTAGCTTCACCGAGTATTGCCTACTCTTTGCTGCACACCAGATTGAAGTATCAACCTTATTAGTCAAGACAACTTCCCTGATTTGAAAGATAGAGCGCATCAACATCTCCTGCTGATTGGTGAGTCCTAACTGAGAAATATCTTTCCAGCACCATTGCTGGCCTATAAGTGTTGGCTTCAGTTCCATATAATTTGAGACCTTCTCACCCCATCTTTATGACATTAAGATCATTAAATCTAAATCAACAACATTATCCTTTAATGCAGGATAGCCATTCCAAGAGTCTTTCCAAAAGGAAGCCATCCTCCCATTACCAACTTGCCAAGTCAAGTGGTCAATAATAACATTCCTACAATCTAAGATAAAATTCCACATTGCAGAACCCTTAGGTGGATTCCTAATAGTTAGAATTCTATTAGGCTCATTTGAGTCCAAGTATTTTGCTCTAAGAATCTTGGCCCATAGCATGTTTGGATTAGAATATATACTCCACACTAGTTTAGCACCTAATGCCAATTTTTTAACCCGAGCCCACCACAAGCTTTAGCCTTACAAATATTCTCCCAAGCCAGGAGAGGGATTTTATCATCACTATTAGCACCATTCCATTTTTTTTTCATCCTTTGCTCTAGAAAACCTATAACCTTCTTAGGAAGTCTAAGACAACTCATAGAAAAGATAGGTATAGCCGAAATTACAGATTGTAGCATTAGAATTCTCCCTGCCGAGGATAGCCATTTGCTCTTTCAGCCCTCAAGACGCTTGACACAACTATTGATAAGATCCTTCCATAAGTTTGACCTGCATGACCCACTGAACAATGGAATACCTAAATATTTGCCCAGTAGCCTTCCTACCCTCATTCCTAAAATCCGACAGATCTGTCTTTGCTTCTCTGCAACAGTGTTAAAGAAGAACACCTCAGACTTATTCCAATTGATATGCTAACCTGAAGCTGCACTATAGTTATCAATGGTCGTTTTCATCAACCTTGCTTCCCTTGTTGAGGCCTCCCCCGTTAGATATGTGTCATCAACAAACTGTAAGTGGGACAATGGATTAAGGCCTTCTGCCACCTTAATACCTTTCAATAAACCAGTCATCCTTTTACTCGAAATGGTCCTTCCCAGAACTTTAACCAGGATGATAAACAAGAAAGGAGAAATTGGGTCGCCTTGTCGAATCCCTCTAGTAGTATCAAAAAAGCCTTGAGGGCTTCCATTCACCAAAACTGATACTCTAGGAGTACTTATACAACTTCCAACCCACTTTAGCCATCCTTCACAAAAACCAAATTTCTCCAACACCTTCAATAAGAATTTTCCATTCACGTTATCACAAGCCTTCCTGATATCTAACTTGATCATCATTTTCTCTGATTTTGCAGTTTTGACCGAGTGGATTGCCTCATGAGCTACAATAACTCCTTCAAAGATGGATCTGTTAGGCATAAATCCACTTTGTTCTAGAGATATAATTGAGTTAAACATAGTTTTTATTCTATTAGCCATCGCCTTAGTAATGACCTTGTATGTAGTGTTACATAAGGCAATAGGTTTGAAATCATCAAAGGAGACTCTTTCACCTTTTTGGGGGATCAGGGCAATAAAGGTATTATTAAAATCTTTCAGGGTAAATCCGTTGGCTCTTGATTCTTCCACAACCTTCCATAATTCGTTACCCACAATCTCCCAAGCTTTTTGAAAGAAGATGGCTGAGAAGCCATCAAGCCCCGGTGATTTATCTCCTCCCAGCTTAAACACAACATTCTTTACTTCATCCTTGGAGACCGGTGTCATCAAAGTAGAGTTTTGAGCCTCCGAAATACACCTAGGAATAACATCCATGATTTCCTCAATATTAGTCACATTCGAGCATTCCCCTGCAAAGATATTAAAAAAATAATCCACAACTTCTTTCTTAATATCAGATTCCTCCTGTAGGATAAGTCCATTTTTATCTTGGATAGAAAATATTCGATTTTGGGATCTCTTAACCTTAACAAAATTATGTAAGAACTTAGTATTTCTATCCCCTTCTCTCAACCAAGTTTCTCTTGACTTTTGTTTCCAATACACTTCCTCTCTAGCCAGAACTTCAGCATATTGCTTTGATAATCCTGCCTCTATCTTATACTCCACTTCCCCCATTGCCTCAGCAATTACCTTTCTATTTAAATCAGCCAATTCACTTTCAAGTTAAAATTTTTCAACAATTTTTTTTCTGAATTCCTCCCTATTCCAGGTTTTCAGTTGCTCTTTCAAGAATTGCAGTTTCTTAAAAAGATGAAAGCCTTATTACCTGATCTTGTTGGCGCCTTCTTCCACCACCTAACAATCTTGTCCATAAAATTGTCAGCACGAAGCCACATGGCCTCAAACTTAAAAGACGATCTTTCAGGAGTAGAATCCTCCTGAATCCTAAAACAGATAGGGAAGTGATCCAAACTTGTCAAGGGGGATCTCCGCATTGAAAATCCAGTTCATCCTTTCCCACCGTCCAACCATTAAGAAACTATCCAATTTTTTTGCAATATTTAGGAAACCACTTCTTCGATTTTCTAGGTAAAGTCACCATTACAAAGTTCCACATCTAATAAGCCATTCATAGTTATAAAATCAGCAAAGTCCTTTTGACTTTGCCTAGCCCAACCTAACCCCCCCTTTTTCTCCGCAAGACTAAGAATGACGTTGAAGTCTCCACCAAGAAGAAATAGCTCCTCAATGCGATTACCTAAAATAGTAGAAATATCTTGCCATAAAGGTTTTTTATGGGCAGGACGATTAGGTCCATATATGCTTATAACATAAAATCTAGCAAATAGTTGCTTAGAATAAATCTCCATCCATTGTCAATTGCTGCCCTAATTTAGAATTCTCACATCCACTATATTGTCATTCCATAATACCCCTAAACCCCTGGAAGCACCTTCTGCTTCAACAAGGATTCCCTTCCACCTAGAAAAGCATTTCAAAAACCGTTGTACATCATTCATTTTAATCTTAGTCTCTTGCAAGAAAACAACATCTAGCCTCACCTGATCAAGACATCTCTTAATCATGCAAAGCTTGTCAGGGGCATTGCAGCCCCTGACATTCCATGAAAGTACCTTCATTGCTGCTAGAAAAAAGGATAGCCTTTTCCCGTCCTCAATAGCTTAGCTTGGTTTGGAGCACGCCCAACAATTTTCAATTTCATTCTAGTAGTTTTAGGCCCTTTCCTTTTTTCCCCCTATTTTTGGTTTAGAGAAACCTGATGAGGTTTGCTCTATCGATCTAAGTTCCATAATCCCTGGTGTTTCAAAGAGGCCCAAATCATCAACATTCTCATCCTCTTCTTGGGTTTCATAATCCGAATTAGTAGCCACTATATCACCTCCACTACCCACAACAGCATAAAAGGAATTGTCTAGATTTCTAATAAGAGAAATTTTGATGTCTTTAAATACTGGTTCCACCCCAATCCTATCGCTTTCACTTTCCCGAGGAAGGGGCCTATCAAGAGAAACCTAGTTATCACAGGCCTCCATTGGTTTTATGCTTCTATCTAACCAAGGTGAGTTGTTAATTCCCTTTACAGTCAAATCCCCTTCTTGATAGGTGTTTGGAACAACCTTTGGAGATTTGTCCACACTCTTGCTATTAGCTCTAGCCAGCTCAACAATCCTTAGACGGTCAATACTACCTTCATTAGCACCACCCAATGGTTGTTCAACATTGGAACAAGCATCATTATCCAAAGTGTCATCTTTTTTTTCAATCTTGTCTTGCTCTACCTAAAAAGGTTGTTTCTCTCACAACTTGAATTGAGCTATTGCCTTCAGACAGTTTGTTCCCTTCATCTAGACCATAGGAAACAAATCAAATTAATGACCTGTTTTCGACCCTCTACCCAATCCTCCCCTTTACCTTGGGGATCACAAGGAGGTTCCTTTTCAAGAAGGGCTTCAAGAATCATTGAATCCAGATCTTTCTTACTGTTTTCTTTCTCAGTTCTTCCAATAATTACATCATTTAGTTTGTCAACATTCAAACCTTTACCTTTACTCAGGTTCCCCATCCTTAGCTTTGTATTTTGACTACACCCATCCTCGCCTTTGTCGACTACAAGGGGTTGTCTCCATTCCCCTTTATCAGATCCCAAAACTATAAAGTCTGGGATCTTATAACATTCCTGTCTCAAAACCAAAACCCTTGGGCATACTGAGAAATCAGAGTCATCAACTTTTTCAGATTTGACATAAGTCCCCAGGCTATCACCTATCAGTTTAATAGTTTCTTCACCCCAATATTCCTGAGGCAAATTATGGAGTTTGATCCATAAAGGAATCTCCTTACTTTCTCCTTTAGAGGGTCGAAATTAGGGGACCAGCCCTTAATATATAAACCCTGCCCATTTATAAGATATGGGCCCTGAGTGAGGATCCTTTCCTTATCCTGTTTGGAAGAACAAGTCACTAGATAGAAACCATTTGCCATAGTTTTGATAGAGGAAAAACACCGCCACTGATCATTTTAATAGTTTTGATAGAGGGAAAACACCATTTTTTCACCAAACTTAGAGAAGACCACAGATCCATCCATTTCATTACAAAAGTATTCTCTATAAAAAATGCGGTAGATTCCATCCATTGCTTATTATTGACAAGCACTGAAGAAACATTTACATGCTGAATATTATCACTTACCCGTAGAGAGTCATGCAATTATTGGGGGGGTTTTAGGTCGCCAAAACTTTCTAGCAATCTATTGGAATTTAAAGCCATTCTGGATCGAAAAAGGACCTCCATGAGCTTGATATTTTCTATTCTCCCACTCCCTACCATTCCCTTTAAATACTACGGCCCCATTTGAAGCCATGCCCTGCGCTGAGCCATTCCATCCTCTTCGTTGCCATTGACCCATTTGGTGCCTTGGCTGGGATCTTTGATTGAGAGGACATCCCCGACCAGATCTGCCTCCATAGTCCAAACCTTGATGTTTTCAAAAATCTTCCCTTCCCGCCCGTTGACGCCGCTTCATACTCTCTCTTTCACTGTTGCTGTTGTTATAGACACATTCCCATCTCCTTATTAATTAAATTATATTTTACTATTCAATTAATAAAATTACTATTCATCTACTATTGATCGCTATTCACCGACATCTATTTGTGTCCTAAATTATTTAATCACCCTTCTATAGTCCCACCTTAGGTAGATAAATCCAATTATTTATTGTCTCCTATCCTCATCCCCAAAAATATATAAATATTTCATTTATTTAATTTACTTATATCTTCCCAAGTTCTAGTATGGGTACGAGAACTGGATATGTGGGTACAAGCAAATTATTTTTGCCATTGGTTATATATATATATATATATATATATATATATATATATATATATACACACACACACACATACAAAATTTAAAGAGATGCATAATTGTAAAACTAAATACATTTTATAGTATGATACTTCATCATTGATCAATGCCAAATGCCAAAATGGTAGTGATAAAGATAAATATTAAAAGCCAATTGATAGTTACATATTTAATAGTTATCTTCATAAATTGGCATTTAGTAGTGCTAACTTTAGTTATCTAAGTTCTTGATTCTACTCTCCACTCCCAAACCCCTTGATTTTATAAAATTTCTTATATGACAAGAGATCACAAATACTAGTGGGGGTTTGGGAGTGGAGACCCTAATTGGTTTGAGGGGCAGCAATGAGAAGCTGCATAAAGTGTTAGAGGTGAGAAAAACCCAACGATAGAAAAGAGAAAATAATCTTTGTATTGAGCAAAATGATGCTTTCAGGGATTTTGGATCCAAAAAGAAGTTAAAAAAGCATCCTTTTTGATACTTTTTGGTACTCAGCACCTTTGGGTATGCCTTGGTACATACTTGGGCATGTCCTCGAGTGAACCCATAACCGGGCGTACTTGGTATGGGTGCGGGACTCCTTAAGGGTGTACACGGTAATTAACATATCTTCCACTTGTTATTAAGTGGATCAATCCACTTAGTCCTTTAATTCTCCACTTACACATGCCTAATCCTAGTCAACCCTCCCATCAAAGCATGGCCACTTGTACACAAGGCATGGGCCTTTGTACATGTAACATGGCCTTGGTACCATGTCACATGGGTCAAAGGACTTGCCCATCCCTCAAGGGTACTCCCAAGCATCCTTTCCATCTTATCTGTCCACTTCGTCTAGGAGAATCTCCACCCTTGATTTCTCCCCTTGATCCCTTAGAATTTTCACACCTGATTTTTTTTTGAAATATGTTTGCAAGTTTATGTAACCAATGAAAGTAGTTTGGTCTTTTGATGTTAGAAGATTTCATTCATGATGTAGAACATACACAAGCATGATATATTTGCAACATCATATACAATGTAATAAGCTGATTACAACTAGTCTATATACAATCTTCATCAAACTCATTCAAAGCATTTTAATCAAATTTAAAACATATTGCAGACCTTTAGTCTTCAAAATATGAAAGATAATATTCAGGAAATAGACCAGCACCAACTAGGCGCCCAAGTATGACAGTTGTGATTCTTGGGATGATATTAAAAGCTCCCAAACAGCTTCAAATCTGAGTTAGTCAGCAATAAAAGGCGCCTCCAAAGATTAATTCCATGCCTCAATAAAATGCAGATTTCAAACCCCAATGAATTTTAAGTGCAAATGGAAGAGGTATGGCCCTTAGGGTGGGGCAATTTGCCTCAACAAATCAATAATCGACCAAAAATCACAAAGAGATAACCAAAAGATGGCACTCAGCTGTGAGGGATGCAATGAAACAATACCTAGAACGAAATCTCTATAAACCACTGAGTTATGAGCATAAATTTGATATCCAGTTTTCTTGGAAAGGCACACTAGCGTACTGAAAAAGATTCCAATATTTTCAAAACTCAATCTATACTCAAGAAAGCACATAGCACACCAAAAACTAGTTACCCATATAAAAAAACTGCATGTCTTCATCTTCTCCAAACCTAAAAATTAAAATCACACAAAAAAACGTACTGGAAATCTCAAACCGAAAATACCAACCAGCTAGGGTGGATGTTTCACCACCAAAACTAGCAAAAGAAGAGGGTTTTATGTAATGTACCAAATGATAGACTAGCTCCATCGTATGACACCTGTACTCTTCCACTGTACTGCACACACTTCCATCGTATTGTACACACTTCAAGCATACTGTGCACACTGCACTTTGCACACCGCACACCACACGACTGCACCCCGCACACCGCACGCTCCAATTCGGTACCCTTCGACACCCGACACTTAACACCCTCGACACCCTTCGGATTTGGCACCCTCCGACACTTGACACCCTTCGGCTCCCTTCGGCACTCGACACCTTCGACACTCGACCTTCGACACTTGGTACCTAACAACGGAATATTATACTCGATCCATTTAGAAATATGAATGGCAATTATTATAATCCAAGGTAACACAATAGATCGTAGATCAAAGCATATGCAAACCACATAAATGAAATGCTATCAATTGGATACTTATATTCTCAGATTATATCTAGATGCACAAATTTGTCTCCGGAAGAATACTTCACAAA
This sequence comes from Thuja plicata, assembly GCA_018584345.1. NCBI lineage: Eukaryota > Viridiplantae > Streptophyta > Pinopsida > Cupressales > Cupressaceae > Thuja > Thuja plicata. Next base: position 2,643,555 of record MU225768.1, read on the forward strand.
TTTGACAATGAAGTACACAGTGAAATATCTTAAGTGGTGTCCCCAACGACAGACTAGGGTGGCTGCTAACCACTGAAATTGCAATTACAGACTAGGGGTCTTCCACCTCTGAAGTTGTACACAAAACTCAGTTTCAATTGGAATCGCAAATACACAAGAAAAGATAACTCCACCATGCCTTCCTACAATGTCAGCCACCTCCTTATAAAGGTCTCCAGGAAGTATTCGGAAGGTTACAACAGACCGTCATTATTTTATTATTATTAATTTCAAATAGGTCCACAAGTTACAACTGGACTGGGTCCAAAAATATTTAATGATTCTCCTTAATAACAAGAGCTGTGTTACAGCAGGAGTCCAGCCTAATAGTAAAAAAATAAATATTGTTTGAATAGACTGTAAATATTGTTTGAATAGATTGAACAAACATTGGCATAAGTAAATGATTGTAAATAATTATAAGAAGAAAATTAAAATAAAGTGATATAAACTAATAATTATTAAAGAGTAAATAAATTTATTTTAAAAATCTAATAAATTAATTTTATAAGTTTTAAAATAAAATTTAATTCTTTTGTAATATAAGAACATAGAATAATGAAATAGAAAATTAGAGGAAAGTGTTGTTTGAACATATATTTTTTATTTTAAATCAATAGGTACAATATTATTTTAAATCAATTGACTTAAATAATTTCATTTATATGATGACTTAAATTTTTTTTCATAATTTATGAATTTATTCTATTGTATTTACTATCAATCTATTTAAATAATATGTATTTCATTACTATCTATTAAAATTAAAATTTACTCAAACTTTTTTTTCAATATAAACATTAAATGGGTAAATATTGTGGTGCTTATCTCTAAATGCAATTCTATTATTGACCCTAACCCTAACGTAACAGTAAATCTAATCTTAATTGAATTCCCATACTAAACTCTAACTTTACTTGTAAAGCTAATTTGAATGCTAAACTTAAATCTCATTTTAAAATTATAATAATGAAGGAGATTAGGGATTATATATATATTTCAAAAAAAWTATTATATAAAATAAATATWTTTTAAAAATCTTAATGTTTGGATTAAGGTTGTGAATAAGGTTTAGGTTTTAGGGTTACARTCATGATTAGTAATAAGTTACGATTCTAAGTASAGTTAGTTMAGGTTAGGATTGGGTATATATTTAGGATTGTGGTTAGTTTATGGTTAAAGTTAGGGTTTTTATYAGAGTTAGAATAATATTTAGTTTATGTYATTATTAGGGTTAGGGTTATTTTTATAGTGTGTGTTGTGCCTTTTTWAAGTTTTATRRTTAGAGTTAGTGCCTTAGTATATTTAAATCTTTTTGTATGGTGGGAATATGCTTAAATGAATTTTTTTTTTCAATTATTAAAGAAATTTAATAAAATAGTAATTCATTTTTTTATGCTTCTTTATTTATTTATTTTATAAGTGAATTATGTTTTTTTATATTATTTTTTAAAATATTTTTAAAATTCTAAATTTTATTATGAAATGAGATATATTTTATTGTTTTAATGACATATATAGTTCAATAGTTGTTGAATTGTAGAAAATAAATTTAAAAAATTAAAATATAAACATGAAAACATTACTATTCATTAAAAATAGTTCCATTTACAATTAAAAAATATTTAGAAATATAAAAATTAAAACTATTTTAATATAAATAGGAATATTTTCAAACTATAAATAGGCTGGACTAAAAAACATCAAAAAATCCAAAAGTAAATAATACGGCAGACATTCAGTGAATACAAAGGAGAGCTCCTGTGACGTGAACAGGTTGATTTCCATTAACTCTATCCAGGTGCGCAACAGGCAGGCACGCGAATAGAGGAAATGGCGGGTCGGCTGAAAAGAAAAACCCTTTGTTCGAATTGCCAAAATCCTCACAACCTTTACTTCCCTTCAATTTAGTAAAAACAAAAACAAACCAGGGTACATCAGTACAGTACTAGTAAATAAATATTTTTCTTTCTTACTTTTAATTGATTAGACAATTTTTTTGTAATTTCTAGAATGAAAAATTAATTAAACCCCCAGCAAAAATAGGGTCAACTAATAAGAAAAAAGAAATATATTTCAAGAAATTCAAAATAAAAAACAAGGCACTTCAAACATTGGAAATCATGTTTAATATTTTGCAAAGGCACAATTTTTAAGGCAAACTAATAGCATAAAATCACTTGAAAACATAAGTCTCAGCCTATAAATAGGCTGGACTAATAATTAATAGTAATTAATTAAATAAGTCCTTGTGATATTATTTAAATTGTAGGATCACTTAATTAATTAACCTAATTAAGACACTTTATAAAAATTGGGGACATTACATTTTATTCCTCAACCAGCAAATAAAAACTCCCTGAACTTATTCCAGCAGCATCTCCATTAATTATCAATTAACATATAATATCCAAATGAGAGCTCAAACCCATATTTATAAAGTGAGAGAAAAGTTAGGCAGCTCACATTTGAATGTGAAGTAGTTTCCCTCCCATTTCACTTTATGAAATGACATGAAATTAATCCGAAGAGGTTCGACATCCTTTTTGAGCCCACAACATAACATTTTAAAAACTCTTTACCTCACCTTTAATCTTGCAGTCACTTAGGAGGCAAGATATAAACCTTTTGAATTAATAATCTCCATACTTGCCTTTTAAAACAAATTAAAGTTGTCAACATTTCCAGGCATAGGAATAGGGGAACACTTCATGAACATGTCACCTTTCACTTAATTTATAAAGTAACTCTAAATAAAAAATGAAATATATCAAATATCATCCTGTCAACCTTAGGGCTCACCAAGGCAGTGAACTGGTAAGCATTGCACTTTTAAATTGATAGGAGATACAGGTCAAGATCAAGTGCTAAAAATAACACTTGCTAAAAATAGCCATTTGCGAAAAATAGAAATGCTGCCAGAATACATTGAAAACACCTGCTAGAGCTCTTCTCAAGGCATGGAGCTCCCTAACCACATCTACTTAGCTTACAGGAACTCGGGAATAGGCTGGAAACCTCAAACTGACTAGGTGCAAGAAGGGGACATTCCATCCCTCTCCCACCAACTCCTCCAACCAATTGAGGACACCCATTCTCTTCTCATCTTCCCATGGCTCTTGACCAATATGAGCCATTGATTTCATTTTTTAATGCTAGCCATTGATCCGCCAGGCTAAAAATCTATAAATCCACCCTTATCCAAGCTGTTATATGAATTATCTTACATGCAATCTTATGTTGCCAGCACGAATACCCACATCCAACCATCCATTAGCACAACCGCCTCACGGATGGTTACTAACTCTTATACTTAATCTGAGTGTTGTTTGTGTTTAGAGTAGAGTGGGTTTTCTTCATAGAACATTCCCACCTACATCGAAGTGACCACGTATCTTGGTTGACCTGATCAGCGGTCACCTCAGCTGCAAGGAATATTGATTTTTGCCACTGCCATTGCCTTGTAAACATCAACATTTAGTTGACATCGCTATATTGTTTTAATTTGCTCGTTATTATGCTCAAAATTACATGTGCACAGTTTAAACTACTGGTAACACTGTAATTGCAGGTTTTAGATTTAATAATTGTGGATGAAACATATGATCATGTGGTATTGACGGGCAAAAATCTGTTGTTTATGGCTTCTTTGAGCAAAACATGCATTGTAAAAACTACATGGCCTTTCTTGAGCCCCTACAATATGAAGCCTTTGTTGGTCCCATCGATTTGATTTTGATTAAATCCATAATTCATCTCCATTCTTCAATAGCCAAGCATTCCTTTTTAGGCATTGGTTTCTTGTTTGGAACATCTTAAATAACTAGTAGTCAAATTGGCCTTGCATGATATATGCATTGCCAAATCCTCTTGTACTTGTGTGCCATTGATTGTCGGTTTTTGAACAAGGGCTATTGTTCAAGATATGTTAACTATGAAAATATTTGTTGGACTGTGACTAATCTGAACTTTCTAGTCCATGTAATGTATGTATGTTTCTTTCTTTTCTTTAATGTGGTAGGGCACCTTTCAGATCGAGTAGGGTTTGAAGTTCTGTACACTACAGTTGATCTTACTTTAAATGATGCAGGTTTTTATTTTTCTTCCATTTCCAACATGTATTGGTAATATTGTCTTGCAGTTCTATACTTCTCAAAGGCATTATCAAAAGCCATTTTCTAAATCTTTGGTTTTACTTTTGGGTTTGCTTGTTTTTATTTTTTGCATCCTCTTCAACTATGCTAATTTAGTCACACCTAGATGTCTATCCTTAAATAGTGATTGCATTCAAACTACTTAAGTCAACACATACTCCTATGTGTGTCAATTCTTTTTTTAGCCTAATCGTTAATGGGTTACCTATTCACATGCTTGTATTTTTAAGAAATTGCCAGCATCAAGCATTTTACCATTCCCCTTTTGAACCCTTGCAATATAGTTTGGATTCGTTGTGTAAGCTTTTCTCAGCACCGGTAATGCTCTAGCTATCAAAGAAAATTCTAAATGCTCATATTTTTTGTGGAACTCCTTTTAGATTCTTGTATGTCAAAGTAAAGACTTTTGTCCATGAAAATTCAAAATGATGTAGGTCCTAGCTGTCTCCAATCATAATCATCCCAGCTGTCTCAAATTATAATCATTTGGGGGTTCCTTTTTGGTCACAAATTCATCTCTATCCTAGGAGGCTCTTTATAATTTACATCCTTGATGCTACCAAATTGGTATGTTGGCTCTTCGTCTAGCTTGCATTACCTTATTTGTACTCAGTTTGTTGTGGTAGATAAATTGGATGCTTGGTTATTGGCAGTACAGGTCTTCCATAGTCTTCTATTTCTTCTCTTTGCTCTTCAATTTCGATTATCTCCACAAATTTGCTACCAAGTTGAAACACCTCATAGTTTTTCATTTGCCAATGGAATATTCAATAGATCTCTGAGAGAGTCGGCAACCTGAAAACCAGCTCAAATTATGCCCAAAATTGATGCTGAAAAACCATCAGTACAGAACTTGTGAGTAAAACTTGTGAAAGCTCTCTGGTTTTCATCATTTGAAAAGTTGCCCGAGTACTCTGCAAGTCTGTCATCTATGCTTTTGTTCTTTTGAAGCAAGATCAATAATCCACACAATTTTTCCTTGTCATATTACAGTTTTCCTCTACATCTTCACATCTTCTAGCCTATGGAATCTATGGATAAGCCCTGTTTAAGGAACAAACCTGAAAACTACTTACAGATCAACTAAAAATTATGCATTTGAATCGTGATAAAAACATTATACAATCATCACGTCATTCACATCTTGCCCATGCGTATCTAGTTAATGTGTTTTATCTGATTTTGATTGGGGACAGTTTTCCTATTTTGTTGTTCGTGTTAAGTTCTTGAATATACAGTTCGAGTTGTTTACGAGGATGAGCATGACATATGCAAATACAATGTTTAATTGAGTAAAGCGGGAGGAGGCTGTTTGTAGGGAACTATTATCACATTCACGACTCCTCTTAAACTTGCTTTGCACATGAAATGACTTACAAGATGTAAATTCTGTAAAATCTGACAGGGATCCAACAAGAAGTTTTTGTTCTTGTGCTTACATTTTCTCCATTGTGATCATATGAATTGTTGGAGTGTGGTTACGGTGTCAAAAGACAATGAATCATTGCCTCCTTTAAAACAATACGAGTTGCATTACCTAAAATGGTGCAAATCGTAATCCATGTGTTGTTATTGATGAACCTTATAATTTTTTAGAATCTGGTGATACTGTTTGATGGAAAGCCTTACAAACTCTCTGTTTACAGGTTTAAAGATGGATCAGCTGTAGCAACGCTGCTATAAATTTGAAATGGTTGGATGATAGTTGTGAAAGGTACCTTTCTTTGTTTGGCTGTCTGAGACACCTGTGGCAGTTGGTTTAATGGTTGGGAAACATTTTTCAGCTTTGTAACTATCATGGACTAGTAGCGACAGAGTTTGTCAAACTATTCACTTTATATGTATTTGTGTGAAGGCTATTTTGCATAGTGACAATCCTCCTTAATTTTCTGTAACCGTATGTGGTACCAAGTGAACATGAATGTGGTACCAATTTGTTAATTTGCTTATTAATGAATGTAAAGAATAAGTAATACTGCTGGATGGTTAAGATACAAGTATGCTTAGTGGATTTGGTAAATCTCTGAACTGTGAAACCTTATTTAAGAGGGGCCAACCTAATCTAATGAGTGGCATATGATTATTGGGGATATTTTTAAATACAATTTTGAAGTCCCATGTATTCGGCCACATGCTTCAAGTCATTGACACCTGCCTAGTAACATGAACCACTTAAAACTCTCGTTTTCCTACTATTTTTGTTCAACCAGAGACTTTGTATTTCATTTAATCATATAGATCATGACATAAACTTGACGAAAAGTTCTCAGATTCTGTGGCTTGGCTAAAATGTAGTTTGAGCTTTGAAGACATACGTCCACATAGACTATTTTGTGGACAATCTCCTCGATAACTCGAGTTTTCTTAGTCGAAACTTTAGACCATAAACTACAAAAGTATAACTTAAATATAATTTCCTACAAGATATAGTTTTGTAGTCCGTTTGCAGATATGTTGCTTGCGGGTCTGAGCATGGTTTCTTTTGTTAGGCTAGGTGAACTTATTCCTTTGGAGAATATATCCCTTGTCAAGTTTCTGGTGGATTTAATTTTTTAAATATATTAGCATTCTAAGTTAATAGGCCCTATAATTAGTGTTACTTGGAAATGTGTTTCCACCCTAAATGTACCCATTTCAGAAACGGAAATGGTTTCAGGGATGGGGGGATGGCTAGAAACATTTCTTAGCCGTTCCTGACGACGCAAATTTTTTGGAAACCATCGTGGAAACTCAGGGATGACCAATGGAGGTTTTGGAAACTGTTGACCGTCCTCGTGAGTTTTTGGACGGTCAATGGAGGTTTTGGGAAAAGTTTACTGTCCTCGGGACAACTTGGGACAACCAAGCTGTACCCTGACTGTCCTAGGGATGGACGACTGTTTCCGGTAGCGAGAGGCGAAAAACAATAAAAAATTATAAAATATTAACCCCACACCTCAAGTTAACCCCACACCTCAAGACAACCGTAAATATTAAAATATGTTATTACTAATATCAAATCTTAGGCATATGATCTAAAATATCAAATCGTGTATTCCTTGCAAGTTGCGTACAGTTTGGTCCGAGTGAATAAAGTTATGCTTGAGCGAATAGTCAATTTTACCTTGAGTTTTCAAGACGAAGACGACATAGGACATGCTTTCGGGACGATTTTTTTTTACCAAGTTTGGGGTCACCAAGAGGATGACTATATAAAATATAGGGAAATTATAAAATATGCATTACATTCATATGAAAATATGGATAAAGCATACCATTTAATCATCATAGAACCTTAACATACAACATTTCATTGTTTCAATACTAAATACTAGTAAGTAGTCAAGTTTCAACTGATTCAATACTTGATATGCATTCATAATTCAGAATTCATTGTCAATATGCATGTGATAACAAAAATATAGGTAACTTCAACATACAAAATGCCAAAAGGCTAACGTGCTGCCATATAGTTCAATGCTCAATATAAAAATCAAAAAACAAAGCACAATGTTGCTCCTATTTTGCTTTTGCCAACATTGTATCAAAATCAGAGTCATTTGAGTCATTGCCACTATCATGCTACATTGCAACTGCATCCTCATCCAATGGAACCCTAACCAATTCCAGTGGTAGCTTCTTTATCAACCAGGGCCATAGTTTTAGGATCAACACCTCACCGTAAAGCTGGAGTTTGCCTATATTTTAGAGTTTGACGATCTTGAAGTCGAAGAGCTCTATGCACGACCGCTAGCTTCTTCGCTCGTCGAGAGGTATGTCTATTCCTTTTGAGGGAGTGGATAAAGGCATATGTAGACTAATTCCTCTCTATAGTAGAGGAACTGGCAACCTGTGTAAGGAGGTGAGAGGCAAGCACCTTTAATTGTGGTGTATACCCCCCATGCCATGTCCACCACCCGATAGGATCTTTATGTGCCAATGTGACTATCCAACATCGTCTATGGTTTACTCAATGGTAGGCCACAAAATTTTGTGAAGTCAAGGAACTGTGTGCGAAGTATGGAAGCCTCTTCCCCTGAAAACAACTTATCAATGATTTATGAGAACCCATCTAACACCTCTGGATCATCACTTGTAGGCACCCTTCCATCCATTTCTGCATACCATTTGGGATTTAGAGTGTAGGCTGGCATATGAAGCGGGGTATTCATTATGTTCTACCTCCACGTCACAATAGGCCTAATATGCTGCTCATATACCTCCAAAGTAGGCTCCCAACCCAAAATTGTTTTCTTTATCTTCCCCAACATACTGTCAAAAGTCTCATGTATCTCTCCAAGACTAGGAGGGCCTGTATCAAAATATCTAATGACATCTTCAATGGGTGAGATGTTAGAGCAAATATATCCGCAAAATGCAAACAAAAAATTCGAAAGAATTATAAATTTATAATCAGAATTAGAAATTTTGATTTAATACGAAAATCAGCAATCTAAAGACTAACATTTAATTTAATTTTTTAAATAAATCAACAACTTACCTCATTGTGGTCCAGCAACTATCATCAAGGATATTTTGCTTGACTAGTCTTCCTTCAGGAGAACTAGAATTTGATCATCGAGTCCACTCTAGATTTACCATCATCAATTGTAGAGGCTCATGCACCTTAAGCATCCTCTCCATCAAGATGTAGTAAGTCACATACCTATAATATATATAATTATAAGGCTCAATGTAATTGGAAAACACATGTAACAATACTTAAAATAAGTTATCGATTTAATAAAATGAAGCAATTCAAATTGGCATTCGTTGTCTCAATAGGTTTGAGGAACTCCTCTGAGAATGACCTAAAAAGAGCAAATGAGGTGTGGTGGTTGCAAATGAACATTTGAACCTCTCTAGCTTCTGACACCACTTGCATCACCCAATCTATCTTCCCTATGTCTTTTAATGCATTGTTCAATGTACAAATATAATAAGGGGTCCAAATGATGTGCCTATAAGGACCCTCCACCATAAAACCAGCTGATTTGTGCACAAATGCTCAATCTGTGATGACTTGTACAACATTAGCAGACCCAATCTCCTCTATGCCATCTCTCAAAATGGTGAATTAGAACTTTGCATCCTTACACTTCTCTAAACAATCTACGAATTTCAAAAAATAAGAACCAACGGGGTTGTGATAATGATATTGATGACTGGCTGATGTCTAACATCAGTCCACCCATCCATCACAATAGAGCGATCTGTTCTCATCCAAGTCTGTCTCATATCCTCCAACAACACATTAACCTTGTAGTACTCTTTGTCTAGGAGGGTAGTTCGTTGCTTATGATCACCACATGGTGTGAATGAGGGACTGATGCAGAGGGATTAGGGTTCTAGTGATTTCTTTCCCCCAAGGTATTCCTAAACTCTTCTAATCATCCAATGATTAGTTCTCCTTGTGTTCTTCTCCAATTAGGATCTCCAAGATACTCACTATCAACTTCTCCTCCAAGGTATAGTGGATTTGTTGAAGATTCAAACACTTCTAGGCACAACTAGTCCAACTAGCTCTTCAATTGCCTAGACCTCTTCACTAGATTTCCTCCTAGAATCCCAAACCTCTGCTTAAGATCTTCCCATACATTCACTTAGACTCTTGTCTATGTTCTTGGCCCATTCATAGGTCTTTGGAACCCTTTCCCACACTTCTGGATACTTTACCAATTCATTTGGCATCAAATTCACTAGGAGGCCTAATTGGCTTGTTTCCTAGTAGGTCTAATTTCACTATTTTTGGGCTAATGCTCCCAAATCCTCCAAACAACCCCACAGAAGACCTTGAAAATCTTCAAGGTATCTATAAACCCTTTTAGAATCCAAAATCTTAGCTCTTGGATGCACCCACAACCCTAGTTTCTATCAGGCCCTAGTTTTTAGCATATTAATTAGGCCTCTGGACCAGTCTGGACCAGTCTTGATCAATTGTCGCCAAATTGTTCTCCAAACTTCATTTCACCTCCTCCCACCGTTGAATCCTTCAAGGAGACTATCTAGAGCTTCTGCAAATGCCTCTTAAGTCTTTTCCCCAAGATCATGGGTGCTCGAACCAAATCCTTCTTCACCCTATCCAGGCTCACCTGTGTTCAACAGTCAGCCATAGGGCTTCCCATTTGGTCTAGGAAATCCATTGCAACAACAAAAAATGAAAGCAAAAACCCTATTTACAAACTCTAACCCTACTTCCCCCATGGTTTCAGTCAATTCCACCAGTGAGTTCTTAGGTTAGAGCCATTTCTAGCTGTGCAACACTGTGAATGTCACTTGCAGTCCAGTTACTTTGAAATTAATGTAACTCTCTACTCCTAGAACTTCAAAGCAACCTAAAATATGCAAAAGAAAGCTATTTTAAAGCTCTACACCCCCATGAGGTCCAATCTCCTTTCCCAATCCGTACACGACCGTATAGGATGCATAAAACTTTGTGTATCACAAGAATACAGTCACAAGCATCCATACAGAAGTACCAAAAACAAGTTTTGCAATTCAAAACTTCATTAACCTTTTGAAAAACATCAAATCCAAGCTCATATACCGAGCATGATAAATTACAACCGCTCCAACTTGATTTTGCAATTTCTTGTCAAGAAATTGCAAAAGTTGCTCGAGCAACTTTAACATTTTGAGTAATTTGACTTCTTTTGTCAACTTGATGGTCATGATTGACTCTTATGACCAAAAATAGGACATGTAGGATCCCAAGACACATCTTAAACTCAAGATACCAAAAAATAACATATTTTGTCTTTTTAGGTCAAAATGACCATAAAACACCTAATGAGCACTCTTGGCTCTTACAAACATGAACTTGATCAACCTTGTATCCAACCTATTGGATCTTATTCCAATCCACAAAACAATACCTATTACAACCCTAAAACACACTAACACATCAAAATGGGAGGTGCTCTGCACCATACTCCCCTGGGACAAAGAACTCAAGTTCCTTGAGTTAGGAGGTCTTCAATGGTGACCCCATGCTTCATAATGTCTTCCTTTGTCGTCCAAGTGGCCTCAACTTCATGTAGTCCCTGCCACTTGATGAGGTACTCCTTGTAGTTACCCTTCCTTGTCTTCTTGATCACTTTAGAATCCAGTATACTTTCCAATTTCAGTGGAATTGGGGTAGGCAAGTCTTTCACCCAATCATTACCCCCTAAATCTGCAAGAGTGGGCTGACCTGTGTCTAGAGATGGTCCCTTGTAGGGATACATGTCACAAACATTGAAAATGGGTGAAATCCCCAAATCAGGAGGCAACTCCACCTCATAGGCATTCTTGCCATACTTATGCAAAATCCCCAATGGTCCTATCTTCTTCATGAGTAGCTTAGTTGGCTGACCCTTGGGTAGCCTTTCCTTCCTGAGATAGGCAAGTACTAGATCCCCCACCTTGAACTACAAATCTCTTCTTGTCTGATCAGCCTTGGACTTCTACTTCTACACTCTCCACTTGCTTTTGCAAAGTCTTGTTGACTTGATCGTGAAGCTCCTTTGTCTGTTCTGCAAATGACTCCCCTTGGGCACTCTTTTTGGCCCTTAAACTGAGATCCCTCAACTCTAAGATTCCTCTAGGATTGACCCCATATACTATTTCAAAGGGGCTTTTACCAGTACTCCTATTAATGGAGTCATTATAGGCAAATGCTGCTTGCCCTATGATGTGATCCCATGACTGTCCATGTTGCTTAGTCAAGCATCTTAGCAAGTTCCCAAGTGACCTATTGACTACATCATTTGCCCATCTAACTGTGGATGGTAGGCTGAAGAGAAAGACAAGTTTGTACCCAACATCTTCCAAAGGGTCCTCCAAAAGTGACCCACAAACTTACTATTTCTGTCACTTACTATATTCAGCGGCAACCCATGGATCCTTACAATGTCTCTGAAGAGTAGACCTGCAATTTGAGAAGCATCATTGGTTTTCTTACATGGAATGAAGTGAGCCATTTTGCTAAAACGGTCCACCACCACAAATACACTGTCATGACCCCTTGGTGTCTTTGGTAACCCCAAAACAAAGTCCATGTTGAGGCACTCCCAACGCCTTTGGGGTATGGATAGGGGTTGGTACAACCCACTGTTACTACTTTGTCCTTTTGCCCTTTGACAAATCTGACATTGCTCTACAAATTTCCTAACATCTGACTGTAACTTAGGCCAATAGTAATGCCTATTCACCCGCTCCAATGCTTTATCCACTCCAAAGTGGCCTCCCAAGCTTCCTTGGTGTTTCTCCTTCACAATGTTCTCCCTCATTGAGCACTGAGGTATACACATAAGGTGCCCTTTAAACAATAGTCCTTCCTGCAACATAAAATCAATGAACTCCACTTCAAATCCCTATTGGAACTTCACACATGCCTCATAGGCATCTTTGAAATCTTTGTCCTCCTTATAGAGGTCTTTCAAGTCATTCAACCCCACACTCTGCAATTGTATCTCTTGTATAGTCAATACTCTCTGGCTAAGAGCATCTGCAACTTTGTTGCTAATCCCTTTCCTATGTTTAATGACAAATGTGTAAGCTTGCAGAGACTCTACTCACTTTAGGTGCCTCTGATTCAAATTTTCTTGCCCATTCAAGAAACTTAGAGCATGGTTTTCAGTGTAGACCACAAATTCCCTAGGTAAGAGATAGTGTCTCCATTTTTAAGGGCTTGTACCTTAGCACACAACTCCAAATCATAGGTGGAGTACTTTTGTTTGGCCTCATTTAACTTCTCTGAAAAGAATGCCACAGGGTGTCCCTCTTGGCTTAACACTGCTTCAATGGCTAGCTTGCTAGCATCACACTCCACCACAAATAACTGATTGAAATTGGGAAACCTAAGGGTAGGTAACTCTGCTATCCTCTTTTTCAACATTTCAAAACCCTGGTCTGCTGCTATAGTCCATTTAAACTGACATTTGATTCCACCTTTGATAATGTTGAGGATAGGGGCACATACATGACTAAAATTTCTTACAAATTTCCTATAGTAGGAGGCCAATCCATGAAAACTCCTAACATCCCCCATGGACCTAGGTTTAGGCCATTCTAAAATTGACTTAACCTTATCAGGGTCCATCTTCATGCATCCATTAGCAACCACAAAACCAAGATAAACTAATTCAGTTTTTAGGAACTCACACTTTTCTTGATTGATCATCAACTTCTCTTGATGTAGCCTCCTCAAGACCATCTCCAAATGCTTCATATGCTCCTCCTTGGACCTGCTAAATATCAAAATGTCATCAAGATATACTATTACAAACTTACCAATATAATTTGCTAGCACTTCATTCATGAGCCTCACGAATGTGCTAGGTGCATTAGTGATATCCTGACTTCAAATCCACCTTTGAAAAATAACACGAACCTCCCAAATTGTCCATCAAGTCCTCAATCTGGGGCATTCAGAATCTATATATGATTGTAATTTTATTTATAGCCTTGGAGTCTGTACACATCCTCCATTTGCCATCCTTCTTAGGTGCAAGGACAGTTGGCACAACACAATGACTCAAACTCTTCCTTATTAGTCCTTTTTCCAACAAATCTTGAATCTGTTTTGCTATCTTTGCATTTTGACTTGGTGTCATCTTATATGCTGCTTTTTTTAGTAAATTTGCTCCAGGAATGAGGTCTATATGATGACTCACATCCCTCATGGGTGGTAGTGCACTTGGCAAACCATTATCCACTATGTCATGATATCTTTCCAACAATGCTTGTACCTCTGGTGGCATGTTAGCTTTCTCTTTGGTCTCCTCCTTTGGCTTCACTATCATTGCACAACAACACTCCTTTCTCATTCTTCATAGCTTTTAGAAACTCCTTTCCACTCAAGAGCATCACACTGGTTCCCACATGCTTCTCCTCATTAGGTTCTTGCAATGGATCCATTTGAAACTTCTTCCCTAGCTTGGTGATAACATAGTTGTTCTTTTCTCCATCATGGATAGCCTTCACATCATATTGCCAAGGACGCCCTCAAAGAAGATGACATGCATCCATCGACAATATGTCACATAGGACCTTGTCCTTATACTCACCTATTTCAAACTCCACGAAGGTTTGTTCATCTACCAATATTTGTTGACCCTTGTTTAACCATGACACTTTATAGGGCGTGGTATGAGGTATCCTTCTAATCTTCAGTTTGTCCACCATCTCTGTTGATACTATATTCTCAGTGGACCCAAAGTCCACTATCACTTTGCAAATCTTCCAATGAGACCTACAAGTTGTCTTAAACAAATTCTTTCTTTGAGGTGGCTCTATAGTGTTAGGTACTTTCAACAAATTCCTTCTCAGCATTAGATTCCCTCCATCCATTACTGGCCTTGCCTTGGAAATGGGAGAAGTGACACTTTGTGTATCATCCTCTTGTACCAACTGATTCCTTCAATCTCCCATAGAAGATGAGGTAGCCTTTTCATGACATCTACCCATTGTGTGACCAACTTGATTGCAGTTATAACATCTGCCAGTGAAGACTGAATTAGTTCTTCCTTGAGACGGAAACCTACCTCTTGGTGGCCCTCTTCCTCTGTATCCCCCTCTTTGAAAAGATCCTTTGAACTGATTACCTCCACTGTTATCCATAGACTGATTCTCCTCTGGTCTATTAGGGCTTTGTCTTCTACCAAAATTACTCCTGCCTCTAAATCCTCTGTTATTGTTACCACCTCTTCCTCTTTGATGGAAGTCATTCCTCCTTCTAGCCTTATCCTCTGCTCTCAAAGCTAACTGAAAACACTTATGCATACTGTCAGGAGCCATCATACTAATTTCATCTTGTATCCCTTGTCTCAACCCATTTAGATACCTTGCCACCTTCTCCATTTCTTCTTCCTGTCTTCTAGCCCTTAGACTCAGTTTGTGAAACTCCTCGGTATATGCACTCACTATCATCTCTTTTTGTCTCAAGTTCTGCAACTTTTGATACATTTGAATCTCATAGTCAGTAGGCAAGAATTGTGCCCTCAATCTGATCTTCATCCTCTCCCAAGAAACTATCTTCTTCTTTCCATTTGTTACCCTATCATCTTGTATCATGTTCCACCACACCAATGCAGATCCTTTGAGTCTAGCCTTGGCATAGCTAACTCTCTTTTCCTCAGATACCTCCTTGTAATCAAATTGGTTGTCTATGGCCTCTAGCCAATCCAGTAACTCCTCACCATTCAAGCTGCCACAGTAGTAAGGTATATGCTCCATGCTGTCTTTATTAATGGACTTAAAGGCATCCAAGAATACCTTTTGATCTTTATCCATCTCAGGTTCCTTACCTTTGTTAGATGTCTCTTTTGTCTGACTTTCATTATCTTCATCACTCTCATCTCCCCATTCAGTGATCTTCTTTTTACTCTGTCTCTGTCAAGTTTGCTTTTGCCAATAGTTCTTGGACCAAGTCCACTATGACATCCTTACTCATTGCCTTAGGTGGCATGCTGTCAACCTCGTGGCTTCCTACTTCTTCAGGCATACACCAAACTGTTAAGTTATGGCTCTAATACCACTCTGATATAGAGAGATTAGGGTTCTAGTGATTTCTTTCCCCCAAGGTATTCCTAAACTCTTCTAATCATCCAATGATTAGTTCTCCTTGTGTTCTCCAATTTGGATCTCCAAGATCCTCACTATCAACTTATCCTCCAAGGTATAGTTGATTTGTTGAAGATTCAAACACTTCTAGGCACAACTAGTCCAACTAGCTCTTCAATTGCCTAGACCTCTTCACTAGATTTCCTCCTAGAATCCCAAACCTCTGCTTAGGATCTTCCCATACATTCACTTAGACACTTGTCTATGTTCTTGGCCCATTCATAGGTCTTTGGAACCCTTTCCCACACTTCTGGATACTTTACCAATTCATTTGGCATCAAATTCACTAGGAGGCCTAATTGGCTTGTTTCCTAGTAGGTCTAATTTCACTGTTTTTGGGCTAATGCTCCCAAATCCTCCAAACAACCCCACAGAAGACCTTGAAAATCTTCAAGGTATCTATCAACCATTTCAGAATTCAAAATCTTAGCTCTTGGATGCACCCACAACTCTAGTTTCTACCAGGCCCTAGTTTTCAGCCTATTAATTAGGCCTTTGGACCAGTCTTGATCAATTGTCACCAAATTGTTCTCCAAACATCATTTCACCTACTCCCACCTTTGAATACTTCAAGGAGGCTATCTAGGGCTTTTGCAAATGCCTCTAAGTCTTTTCCCCAAGATCATGGGTGCTCGAACCAAATCCTTCTTCACCCTGTCCAGGCTCACCTGTATTCAACAGTGAGCCATAGGGCTTCCCATTTGGTCTAGGAAATCCATTGCAACAACAAAAATGAAAGAAAAAACCCTATTTACAGACTCTAACCCTACTCCCCCCATGGTTTCAGTCAATTCCACCGGTGGGTTCTTAGGTTAGAGCCATTTCTAACTTTGCAACACTGTGAATGTCACTTGCTGTCCAGTGACTTTAAAATTAATGTAACTCTCTACTCCTAGAACTTCAAAATAACCTAAAATATGCAAAAGAAATATATTTTAAAGCTCTACACCCCATGGGGTCCGATCTCCTTTCCCAATCCGTACACGACCGTACAGAATGTATAAAACTCTGTGTATCACAAGAATACAGTCACAAACATCTGTACAGAAGTACCAAAAACAAGTTCTGCAATTCAAAACTTCATTAACCTTTCAAAAACATCAAATCCAAGCTCATATAGCGAGCATGATTAGTTACGACTGCTCCATTTTGATTTTGCAACTTTTTGTCAAGAAGTTGCAAAAGTTGCTCAAGCAACTTTAACATTTTGAGCAATTTGACTTCTTTTGTCAACTCAATGGTCATGATTGACTTCCATGACCAAAAATAGGACATGTAGGATCCCAAGACACATCCTAAACTCAAGATACCCAAAAATAACACATTTTGTCTTTCTAGGTCAAAATGACCATAAAACACCTAATGAGCACTCTTGGCTCTTACAAACATGAACTTGATCAACCTTGTATCCAACCTATTAGATCTTATTCCAATCCACACAACAACACCTATTACAACCCTAAAACACACTAACACATCAAAATGGGAGGTGCTCTACACCAGGGACCCATAGTGGTTATATTTTTACCATTTGTTTGAAATAAGAGGAACATGTCACATGAAATGGGATAACATTATCAAAAAGGAATTTAGCAATGGATGACTCAGTAACTTCCAGTTAGCAAAAAAGAATTTAGCAAAGGATGACTCTGTAACTTCTTGTGCTTGTGCATTGAACATGCTTTCAACTATTCCTCCTTTCTCACTACCACTCATCTTCCCCTTTCCTCTTCTCTCAATAGGACTAGTACCAATAGTGGATGACATATGCCTAGATGATTGTGCACTTGATAAAGAAGGTGATGGCATTGTCAATCCTTGTTTCCCCATTTCAACCTCCATGTGCAATCTATGACTATTCTCTCCTCTTTAGTTAAATTTGGACAAGCTATAACCCCATGGTATGTAATACCCAACAAGTGATGCTTCACCCTTGTATAGATGCCCCTAAAGTCATCATTACAAACATGATAATCCCACACCCTAGTCCCTGCTTTTTTCCCCTTCTTTTGACCCCTAGGTGTAACATATGCGAATCAGTTGACCACAAACTTTTAAACCTAATAACACCGATAATCAGTTCCACAAAAGTTACTTCAATCCTTAATTGTCGAAAGATAAAAACATGAAAGCACAACCATAAAATACACAAGACACCAAATTTACGTGGGAAACCTTGTAAAGGGAAAAATTGTGGAGAATATTATTCTCAAATATAAGAACACCAGTTAAGGTGATTTTTACAGAGAGACTCACTGGCAAAGAACTCATTGTTAAAAGAGAGACAACTCACTGCTGGAGAAGAAAGATAAAAGAGAATAAATCCACCATTGACAAGCAACACCAACTCAATCCACTAATCTTCGCTCTTTCGATATATGACACATGTATGCCCACACTGCTCTCAAATACTCATTGCTGCAACACAACCAATGAGGGAGACATATCCTCTTCCATATGTCTTCTTCACATTAGTACACACTTGTATAGGAATATGCACAAATGCTACTTTCCACTCTCGCAACCACATATGATCCTTGATGATTTGTCCTTTATTTATATCAATCCATAACTTGTGAACTCTCCCACAGTCAACCAAGCAACTAGCCAAAACCAATTTGAAATAGGTCCGCACTAAACATTCTTGCATTGGGGAGGAATGAGAAATGGACCACCACACATCATGTTTGGGACTAGGAAATATCATTATACATGTTACATTTCCTCTTGCAATAATTGAGACAAAATAAAGATGTGTAAACTGAAAGGAAACTAAGTGTGCGGAAAATAGTTCCCTACGCTAAACTCTCGAGAAGAGGATCGTGCAAATTCATATTTAACTCTTATCAACTACAAAATGATAATATAATTAATTTAGATGTTGCTGCAATAACATGCATACATAGAAAAATGAGAATGACACAATGATTTACCCTGGGGAAAACCTTTCGGTAAAAAACCCCAGCACTCCAAAACCTGCACAATGTATTAATCAAAACTTTTGCTGTTTACAATACACTTGCAATGCAAGTTCTCTCAGGAGATAATCGACACTTGAAGACAAATCCGACAACATAACGGCATGAACAATACACTAACTTCTCACTCAGCGATTTGCAACCCTACAACGCTTATATCACACGCTTCCCTTTTTAGGGCAACTTCCAAAGACAACTGTATTAGGGTTTTACCATTCTCCGAAAAAATAGGAACCCCAGACCCCACGTATTGCCAAAGAGTGTACAGTGCTCAACATGATCAGTTGCCACATGTCTTGCATGTCTTCACCCGTCATCGAATCTTTTACAATTAGCTCTTACAAATATTAATGACCGTCATGGGAATCCGTCATAACCGTTTCAGTCATGATTACCTTACACATTGTCCAAAGTGCTGACATTTGGAAAATAACCTCTACCACAGAAAGGGATGCCTAGATCCACCTAGACCAAGTTTGATCATCCTTGTCATCTTCCAAGTGGAGTGAAAACACGTGTTCACTCAACTAAATGACAGAACAAATATCAAACTTAAATACATTATTTGCAAACAATTAATTACAAAACAAATAATATCAAATGTAAGGAAATATACAAGGTTGAGACACCTTATTCCTAACATAAACTTCTGAGGTCAGCCAAACCTAGAGTAGAAACACCATCAAACTTTGAAATTGTAGTAGAAATAGAAAATCTTGTGCCGACTTAAATGAATGAAGCTAAGGATATTAATATCTCATTTCCAGAAGCACACCATAAAAAAAAGTCACGTGGAGAAATGCGAAGCATGCATTTCATGCATAAACCTTAGTTAGTCACAACTAAATACAGACAATTGCCATCCACTGTACCACGTTCTGAACCACAAAGACTTGACATAGATATCTCCAAAGAGTCTTCAACACCATGCCAAAATCTCATCAATAGATTCTCAACATACATAGTATGTAGGTCAATATACTCAACACTGAATATATAAAATAATCTTAGACGACATCAACAAGTTGACATCAATGACAATCATACTGATACATCCATATTGATTCCTCAATCACTCATTCTTCTCAATTATGCAACAATCTCCCCATTTGTCATTGATAGCAACACACCAATGACAAAAACAAAACCGCAACTTGTATAACTAAAATAAAATTCTCCAAAAAGTATCCAAACACTCCCCCCCCCCTTTGACATCATGGACAAAGGCCAAAGATGCAAACAATCTACCCATTCTGCTCAGCTCCCCCTAAGATATATAAATAAACTCTCAATAGTACCTAGCTTCCCCCTAAGAGGTAGCCACCATCATTAGTCCAGATAGAAGATATGCACAAGGCTCATTGGACTAATGCATATTCAAATACATTTAGTTCTAATAAGGAGGGGCAATCACCTTCAGTTTGTCTCTGAGATACTCGAAAGTATCCTTAGGTAATGCCTTGGTAAAGATGTCAACAACCTGTTCCTTTGTGGGCAAGTAGTCAAGCTTTACCTCATTCTCAAAAACTTTTTCTCTCAAGAAGTGATAACAGATAGAAATGTGTTTTGTCCTTGAGTGCAATACTGAGCTCTTTGAAATGTTTAAAGCACTGACATTATTACACAAAATAGGAATAGGTTAATCAAACATCACTTGAATATCTTTCAATGTCCGTTTCATCCACAAAATCTGAGTACAACATGAAGTAGCATCAATATATTCAGCTTCAACAATAGATAGAGACACATAACCCTGCTTCTTAATTGACCAAACAACTAATCTAGGTCCAAGAAAGAAAGCGCCTCCACTAGAAATTTTCCTTTGATCAACACATCCAACCCAATAAGCATCTATTTAAGTCATCAAAGTGAAATCTGAGTTGCTAGGGTACCAAAGTCCAAAATCTTCTGTTCCTTTCAAATATCTAAAAAAATTCTTTACAATAGTAACATGAGAGATTCTTTGGGGTCTTGTTGAAATCTGGCAACAAGACAAACAACATGCATAATGTCTGGTCTTGTAGCTGTCAGATATAACAATCCTCCAATCATTGATCTGTACCTTCTTTCATCAGCCTTACCATCATTATTCTGATAAACTTGTAAGCTCAAAAATAAATTCATTTCCCCAATCATGGATATCCCAAATTATTTTTGCATTTCCTTAGCAAATTTCTTACACATATCCTCATTGTCTCCAAAGATTATATCATCAACATAGACAATCACAATCAAGATATCATTTGATTCAACCTTAAAGTAGAGATTAGTGTAGTAGTACCTTTTTGAAATCCTTGCCTCAACAGATAACCGTCAAGCCTTGCATACCAAGCTTTGGGAGCTTGCTTCAGTCCATATAGTGCCTTCTTCAATCTGCAGATAATTTTTGGATCTTTTGATAGCTTACATCCTTTCGGTTGTTCTATGTACACTTCTTCCTTTAGTTCTCCTTGCAAGAATGAAGATTTTACATCCATCTGATATACTTTGAAGTTCTTGAGTGGCACAAAAGCCAAAAACATTCTAATAACTTCGATTCTTGCCACATGAGCATAAGTCTCTTCAAAATCAATACCCTCAATTTGTGTGTATCCCTTGCAAACTAGTCGCACTCTGTTCCTTATTATGTTGTCGTCTTCATCCCGTTTGTTCTGAAATACCCATTTTCTTCCAATTACATTCTTGTCTGCCATTCTTGGGACTAATTCCCAAGTCTAATTCTTCTCAATTTGATCCAGCTATTCCTGTATCAATATAGTTTTCATCTAGTTTTGATCATTGCAAGCCTCTTTCACAGTCTTCAGTTCAATTTCTGAAATCGAGCAAAAGTTGACTTGTTGCTTTGCAACTTTGCTTCTTGTCATTACTCCTTTGTAATTGTCTCCAATTATCCAATTTATGAATGATTCCACTGTACATATTTGGGAGTCTTAGGAGCAGTTGCCAAAGTAACTTTTTCAACATTTTGTTCTTTGTTTTATGCAGTCTTTTCTTCTTCTTGCTTTATGGCTGAACTCATTTGAGTCATACCCAAGTTCAATTTATGTATTATTTGGAATGTCTTCATCAACCTTTACATTTGCACACTCAACTATCCTTCTCATCCTTTTGTTATAACATCTGTAAGCTTTGCTCTTTGTAGAATATCTGAGAAACATTCCTTCATTTTCTCTGCTATCAAACTTTCCTAGGTTCTCTTCATCTCTTGTAATGTAACATTTGCTTCCAATTTTTGGAAAATTTTAACAAAAATAGTTCTTTCATACCATACTTCATATGATCTCTTCCTAAGATTCTTCCTGATCTAAATTCTGTGTGTATACTACAGTCAAAATTGCTTCTTTCCACTAGACTTTCGATAGATTTGCTTCCTTAATCATTGTTCTTGATGCTTCCTGTATAGTTTTGTTCATCCTCTCAACTACACGATTCTGTTGTGTTCTAGGAGTAGCCAAATGTCTCCTAGTTCTATGGTTCTTACAGAAAGTGTTGAATTCATCTAAAGTAAACTCTCCTCCTTTATCTGATCTCAAACATTTGATCCTTCTATTTGTTTCATTATCAACCATAGCTTTAAATATTTTGAACTTCTGTAATGCTTCAAACTTTTCTCTTAAGAAAGTAACCCAAGTTATTCTAGAATAATCATCAATTAAATGCATTAAATACGTTTCTCCTTGTATACTTCTAATTTTCGTATGTCTGCACAGGTCTGTCTACACTAAATCCAATAGTCAGGGAGTGAATTGTTCGTTTGCCTTGAAAGTTCTCCTTGTTTGTTTTCTGATTTGACATTCTTTGCAAACACTGTTGACAAGTCTTGTGAGCTTTGACAAATCTCTCACCACATGCAACAAAGTGATCCTTATCATATTGTCAAGATTGATATGACACATCCTTCGGTGCCACAACCAACTTTCATTGATCTGTGACATCAAACAGTATCCGCTCGCAGTCTTCAATTGATACATTTTCCCTTTAGTCTTCTTTTCAACAACAATTGTAGTTCCAAATTTCTTCCTTATCTCACAACCATCTTCATGAAATACAAGGTTTTATCCATTCTCACACATTTGTCCAACACTCAAGAGATTATGATTAAGACCTTTCACATAGTAAACATTGCTAGTGTTATGTTTCCCATCAAAACTAATAGAGCCAATTCCAACTACTCTTCCTCCTTGATCACCTCCAAATGTAACACATCCTCCATCATACTTTTCAAGTTTTACAAACTTACCTTTATCACCATTCATATGATTTGAGCATCCACTATAAATGAGCCTGTATACACCCTAAATTGGTCAACAAAAGTCAAAGTGGTCAAATCAAGTCAAAATCATGGATTAATTAATAAAGCCATTAATTAATTAAACTCATGCCAAGAGGGATTAATTAAAGTTGAAAAATCAAATAAATTATGTAATTGATTTAATCAATTAGTTATATAGTTCAATTAAATAAATCAAATTCAACCCATCTAATTTCCCTACATGGCTAATTTATGGCTAATTTAATTAATTGTTTGAATTAACTAATTCCTAAATTCTTTCAACAACAACCAAGGGACAAAAATCAATTAGCTAATGAGAAGAGAGGATTGGGAGCACATGGATCACTCCAAGACTTTGCTATCTTAGCCACTCATTTAGCCTTTGCTATCCTAACCCTTCATTTTGCCATCTTGTCCCCCTATTTGAAACACAACTCAACCTCTCTCATCTAATCATGGTTAAATTACTCTACCCCCACCCTTGGGAAAATCTTATAAATAGAAGACATTTCTTAATGCAAATCACCACTTTACATCTAGTATCATTTGCATCACCATTTTAGTCAAACTTGCATCCATGTTTAGAGTAAATTGAATTCAATTTATCATTGCAATAGCATAATTAGCATTCAATTAGGCATAATTGAGCATCATTTCATCATTTAGCATTCTGATTCTAAGGATTGTCACTTTAGGATTGCTCATTTGCAGCTGAGAGCATTTATTTAGTCTTCTTAGATAGGGAAACATGAGAAGCTTTTAACAATTTCAAGTTTATTTGATCAAATACTTTACATCTTTAGTATTTTAGCTTGAATTTGTTGATATAATGTCTCATGAAGGTATTTTTGACACTACAGAGCCATTCATCTATGTTCCTTCTTACATATAAAGAAGAGTTCTTAGAATCCATACCTTTTGTTTTTACTTTAGACACACTAACCAACATAGTAGCAAGAATATCTTCTTTTACTGCAAAAAATAAGCACTTATCATCTTCCTCATAATCTGATTCATCACAAAAAATACTTGCATCTTCTCTAATATAGTAAGCTTTCTTATTGATTTTTTTTTACTCTCCTTGTTCTTTTGTTTTGCAATTCTATCAGGACATCTAGAAGCATAATGACCAATCTTTCCATAGTGAAAGCATTTAAAGGGCAACTTACCTCTGTATTTTCTGATACCTTTCTTCATTCTTCTTACAAAATTCGCTTCTATCTCATCCAAGCTAACTTTGTCCGATTCTTCCTCCTTCATTGGTTTCGTAGCTCTAAAAGCAATTTATGTTCTTACATTGGTAGTGCCAAACTCTCTCATCTCAAATGCAAGCAATGCACCATACATCTGTTCTCTACAGTACTAATTTAAGATGTGAGTTTCTTCAATAGCAGAGACTTTGAAATTATACGCTTTGGTGAGGTTTCTGAGTATCTTTTGTACCACATCATTTTCTTCCAGTGTTCTGCCAAGACTTCTGATCTCATTTATCACATCATCAATCTTCTAGAAGTATGCTGTTATAGTGTCGTCTTCTTCTTCCATCCATATACCTTCGTATTTACCCTTTACATTCTGCATCTTAGCTTGTTTGACCATATCATTACCTTCATATGTACTTTTTAGTCTTTCCCATACATCATGAGCAGTTTGTAGAGATACAACCTTAGTCAATTCAGATTTAGTTAAAACATTGAAAATAACATACCTTTCTCTTTCATTGACTTCATATGCCTCAATCTCATTAGGAGTGTTGAGTTGACCTGTTAGTTTCACAAACTAAGTTTTCACAACATTCCAGGTCTTGTAACTTAGTGAGATGAAATATCCTCACATATTTTCTTTGCGAAATCCATAGTCCATTCCATTAAAGTAGTAGTGCCAGTTTATGTGCCACTTAACCGGTTAAGGTCTTCTCTAAGGAACAACAACTCTGATACCAATTGTTGGATATGCAAGACAATTGAGAGGGGGTGAATTAATTGTCCACAAAATTTTAACCTTAATAATACCGATAATCAGTTCCACCGAATTTATTTTAATCCTTAATTGCAGGAAGATAAAAACATGAAAGTACAACAACCATAAAACACATGAGACACCAGATTTACGTGGAAAACCTTGTTAAGGGAAAAACCACATAGAAGATTATTCTCAAATATAAGAACACTGGTTAAGGTGATACTTGTTAAGGTAATTTTTACAGAGAAAGACTCACTACTAGGGGCTCATTGCTAACTGACTCACTATCTGAAGAGAGACATCTCACTGCATAAGAAGAAAGATAAAAGAGAATAAATCCACCACTGACAAGAAGCACCAAGTCAATCCACTGATCATCACTCTTCTGATAAATGATGCATGTATGCCCACACTGTTCTCAAATACTCACCGTAGAAATGCAACCAATCAAGGAGACAAATCCTCTTCCATATGTCTTCTTCACATAAGTACGCACTTGTACAAGAATATGCACAAATACAACTTTCCAGTTTTGCAACTACACATGATCCGTGATGATTTTTCCTTTATTTATATCAATCTATAACTTGCAAAGTCTTCCACAGTTGGCTAGGCAACTAGCTGAAACCAATTTGAAATAGGTTCGCACTAAGCATACCCGCGGTGGGGAGGGATTGGAAGTGAACCACCACACATCATGTCTAAGACCAAGAAATATCATTATACACGTTACATTTCCTCTTGCACTAACCTAGACAAAATAAAGATGTGTAAACACTTGAGGTTGACCAAATCTACAGTAGAAACACCATCAAACTTTGAAACAGTCTCTGGAATAAAAAATATTGTGCCAACTGAACTAAATGAAGCTAAGGACATTAATATCTCATTTCCAGAAGCATAACATTAGAAACAGTCATGCGAAGAAATACAAAGCATACATTTCACGCAAAAGCCATAGTCAATCACAACTAAATACAAACAATCGCCAAATCCACTCTACCATGTTCTAAACCACAAAGATTGAAAATAAATATCTCCAAAGAATCTTCAACGCCATGCCAAAATCTCATCAATAGATTCTCAACATATAGAGTATGTGGAGAAATATACTCAATACTGAATATTGAAAACAATCATAGATGACAAGAAGTTGACATCAATGACAACCATACCGATACATCCATATTGATTCCTCAATCACTCATTCTGCTCAATTCTTCAACATGACTGACTGTCCCGGGGATAGTTGGGGCATGGATGTCCCCGACCGTCCCCTCTAAATTTGGGCGACATTCCCAGGTTTATGGGATGTACCTTGTCAGTTTTCACAAATAGGGGATCAGTTGGGGATGTCCCCTCCCTGTCCCCCCATCCCAGAAATGTCCTTGGTACAAAGATGAGGGTTTTTCTGGTTGGGGAGGCATCCCTGAGTAACACTGTGAATAATCCTTTGCTCTTGGTGTTGTTAGAATGTGAACAAAGTTATCTCTGAATCCTGGAAGTCTTTAGTGAAAATTTGTAGATTGAGATTGTAAGTCTGAGCAATATTTAGTATTCTTAGACCATATCTTAGGGGCAACAACATAATATCTTTGTTTTAATTTTGAGTTTGAAGTTTGAGAGTTTGAGTCTTCTAACATTATATGATACATTGGGGCAATGATAATTGAATCTTGATATATGATATGATACTTAAGTCTTTAAATTTTCATTTTGTTGAAACTTGCATCCTTTGCACATTTTGAGATATGAAATGATGATTTTCATTGCTTCAATGGATTATATCTATGAATGTATGAAATTGAAATTTGAACTCTCATTTGATTCATTTGATGCTATTCTATGTTATTCTATGATGCTTCGATTTGATTCATTTGATGCTATGTTCTATGATGATTTAATGAATGATAATTGATTTTAGATTTATAAATGTTATTATGTTGCTATGATGAATTTTACAATTTTATATAATTCATGAATATATTTGAACACACACACACACACACACACACACTCCCTTGTTCTAGGAAAAAATGTCTCAGAAACCCATTTTCCTATTCCCCCATTCGCCGTCCTAGAAACTCAGGGGAACATAGCCTATAATTGATTACATTGTGTTGTAGATTCAAACTCTTCATGCTAGAATAGTATTTTTTTCAAGCTGTAGGATAGTATTCATGCAATTATAATTAGTGAGTATTTAGTAATTTACTTCTGGCTTTATGGGTGCACATGTGTGTTGGAATTATGTTATATTTGTCATCAGTGAAAACACTTATTCGATTTTGAATGCTTACCGAGCTCATCACTCAGTCCACAGCTTATACCGAGCATTCAGTAATCACCTTGTAAAGCTCAGCGGTTAAACAGTTCAAACCGAGCAGAACAGTGGTCACCGAGCATATGAA
>MU225768.1:2677833-2690368 GCA_018584345.1 Thuja plicata
TTTTACTTTCTATTTGGAAGGTTTCTGGGTCACCAAATCTTTGTGTTTATGTGTTATGAATGATTATACTTTCATGCTTGCAGTAGATTAGATAAATGAATGGTCAAGTATATACAAGTGCAAAAATAATTTAAAGTTTTAAGAGTTACTGATTCACCCCTCCCCTCTCAGTAACTTGGCTAGTCTTGATTATTTCCAACAATCTAGAATAGTATTTTTTTCAAGATGTAGGATAGTATTCATGCAATTATAATTAGTGTGAGTATTTAGTAATTTACTTCTGGCTTTATGGGTGCACATGTGTTCTTCATGGCTTCTGTTATCACACATGGTTGAAGGGATTGACATCACATAATCCTTTGGGAAACTTTTCTAATCTCATTTTATGAATGTGAAATCCACAGTGAATTGTATTACATGTTTGGAGTGGATAATGATGAGTCGATTATCTTCTTGATTGATTCTTTTATTTGTTCCTTGATGTGTTATCTTTCTTGATCTGTAAATGAGTTGAAATGGCGCCCTTGTTGTGGCTACAACCAAGGGCTACTTGGGCAAAGAAATGAAGCTTAATGGTATCAACCTTTACATGCTTATGTTGTAACATATAATTTTGTGTAGTAGCTTATTATTGGATCTAGATTCTTGACATTCTCTATTATTGTATAGTTGGAGAAAGCGATGCGTATCTGATGCATTTTCTCCTTCTTTAACTGCTATCTTTATTGGTAAAAGTTAATGAGCATGTCACCAATACTCTTGCAAGAAAATATGCAAATTTTGTTGATTATGATATGGATGTATGCATGTACATAGTGGTAGCTTGTATTGAATATATTAGTAAACACTTGTTAGAATTTAGGATCTTAGATTTGTTGACCATCACAACTAAAAGATAAATGAAATGATGATTACAAGATGAATAGACCCCCCCACCCCTATATATATATATATATATATATATATATATATATATATATATATATATATAAACTCTTTAAAACATCATTTGCTTATAAAGAACTTATTCAATACAAATGTCTAAATTTTCACTTCTCTAATAAGAAAAACACCTTAAATATATAAGGGGTGACAAAATATTTGAAGAAATATTACTCTGATTCTTTTAAATAAATAATCAATAATAAAATAGTTAGTATTATGCATTTTATAAATCATACAATATGTATTAATGTTATAATTTTATATTAGAATAATATATACATTTTATAAGTGTTAGTGTAGGTTTTATTTTCTAGCTAGATATTTATTATTCTATTCATAGGTTATTTCTACCCTTTTAATTAAGTTTGCTTAAGATTAATAAAGTAAGTGAGTAATTACTGTGAGTGGGTGCAAGGTTCCAACATCTTTCTTGGGAGTTACACTCGCCTTTTTTAGGTTATTGTGTCGTCACTACCCATTGGTTGATTTGCCACCTCTCCCTTCTCATTTCTTATATATGCTCACTCATAGCCAATTTCATTTCATTTTATTGCATTGCAATTGTACTTTGTAAACTTTGCTCTTGCATTCTCTTAATGGTATTTTGTTTCTTTGGCATTCACAACTCACTTTTGGAAGCTAACTCTATGTTGCTATTTTGATCTTGCACCATTTATATTCACCTTTTTTTGATCGGTAATATAATATTTTATTAATAAAAAAGAGATATAATAAGTATTTACAAAAAACAAGGATTATCCCTGTGCAGAGTATAGATGCTCACCCCTACCCTTACCACTAACACCCCTTTAGCAAGGCTTACAAATATTTACAGGCATAAACACCGCAACCAACACCGATAAAAAAACATCATTTATAACTATGAAAGTCGATTCCTGTCATTTGCCAAAACATGGTGAACCCATTGGACAACCTATTTATGTTTGCTATTAATCTTACCCAGAAAACCAGACTCTTTTAACATTAAAGCCCTTTATTGTCAAAATAGGGCAACACCAATAACCAAAACTCCCTTTACTACCAAAACAAGGCATACTACAAGACCCTAACAGAGGAGACTTTGTACCTTTTTAATATACAAAAAAGATAGAATAGTAAAGAGATCCTTGATTTACTTGATCTTCTTCCATACCGTTGGGCCATTGGATTGCTTATCCCCTGAAGCTACAACTACCGATTATCCTTTGCTCTTGGTTTTCACTCTTTCCTGGACCTCCCTTTCCTTCAAAGACAATAGTTTTCCACAGTCCATATTATTATATGTTGTAATTTTGGAGATGATTGTATTCTTTTTTTGCATCAACGTTTCAAATCACACTCAGTGATCCATCATCAAGATGAGAGTTGAAGGAGAGAAGGATACACTGCATACCAAGGCAGATATAAAAGGAGGGGGGTTGAGGAGAAAGGAGTCACAAGTATCAAAGTATGAGGAGACAAAGAGACATGGAAATAAAAAAGAGATATTCAAAGTCAAAGAAACAGTTGTATATAAATATGCATGCATATGCATCTATATCTAAGTCTGGGAAAAATATAAAAACAAGACCAAAATACATACTCAAGACATGAAGAAAAAGAAAAGCAAATAAATAAAAGTTTAAATTAATAAAAGCTAACAAAATAAAACAAAACTAAAAATAAGAGAACAAAATAATAAAAAGGAAAAAGATAAAATGAACAATATTGTAGTTCTTGTGTTAGTGTTTTTTTCATCATTGATTGATAATCTGCTATCATTGATTGACACTCTTCATGGAAGGGAATTGTGCTTGAAATCAAAATAATTTGATGAAAAAAACACTAACACAATACTACTGAAAAAATAACTACAATAACATATATAGATTGTAGAAATATGCTATCATTGGTTCAAAAAGAAACAAACTAATTAAAAAAAATGAAACAAGACTAAAACTTGAAAACTAATTCTCCAGGCATCCTACATTTACTCTGATAAGCTCACTGCGACCTGCCTTTTCTTCCAATGAAACCGTTCATCGCTCCTCTTCATGACCTCCACACCACCTACTTTCACCACTTCCTCTCAACCATTGAACTCGGGGAATCTCATTGTCCTATCCCATCTGTCTTAACCTTAAGATTCCTCATCTCTTGCCAATGACTCATCTTCAAAGCCAACCTCATCTCTCCATTGGTGTTCCTCTGAGCTTACAGTTTTGCAGTGTACACAAACCTTGAATATCCTTGGTTGCAGTGAATCAAGAGTTGTTGAAAGCTCACATTTAAAGAAATGTTTGTCTTCATCGTACGTTGATGATTGGGAGAGAAAATTAGTGATAAACCTCGCTGATGTCAGATTAAGTGCTGTTGCCTTCAACTTTTTGAAGCGAGGTCTAAGATTTGTAGCGACTCCTCATTCCATTCCTCACATGGATTTTCTCATAAAAATCGAGAGTACCATTCGTCTCTCTAAGCCGTGTGTGTTGTCCTGTGTGAGCCCACCATCAAATTCTGTTTTGGCTTTCTGAGATGATTTCCCTTGGCACCCGTGCTTGTCAAAAGGAGAAACAATCCTCTATAAAGAATGTGCAACCTCCTTATGTATTTATGGTTGATCCCTCTTCTATAAAGTGAAGTGCAAGTAGGATAAGTCAATAAAAACTTTTTAAAAACTAAATATTTTCTATACATATATTTGAAGTTGGATAAATTATATGCTTGATTTTTTTACCTTAATCATTGTATTTAATTTTCACTTAAGGGGTCAATTGTCATTCAGTTTGTTGGGCATTGTTTTTCATAGCGTGTCATGTATTTGAATCTTCCCAATACATGTTTCCGCTGCTAGTCCACAAACCATAAAATTAAAGACTGCCCTTTGGCTACTCCCAGGACTAAGAATCCTCCTAAGGAGTCGGTGACTTCTCGTCGTCCAGGATCCATAAAGGAAGATGACTCTTGGACAACTGTGGTCCATAAGGGAAAGCAACCTTCGACTACTCATCCTAAACAAAATTCACTAGTTTCGACATCTGTTTCAAAGGATTCTCTATCTTCCAGAGATTCCAAGAATCTCTCCCCTACACAGGGCATTTCAAAACTTGTTTCTTAGGGAAAGTCTTAGCCATTCACGATTCTTCCACTGTTTCACATGGTCCTATTTTAGGAATTTTGTCTCCACCACATCCAGTGGGTTCAAATTCTACGGTCCCCTTGCGTTGTTGTTCTCACAACCCTCCTGGCAAAGAGGGCATGGTCGACGAAGGACTAGGAAAATGACAGGTGATCCCAAGAGATCTCTATCCAGTTTCCATTTGGGGTCGGATTCTCTGCATATCAGCTTCTCCTCTCTTGGGGACGAGGATAGCATGCATGATGGTTTTCAATGAATTTATTTCCTAGAATGTACGGTCTTACCGACCTCTCTCGTAATAATTCATTTCGAGATGTCCTTCGTAGTTATCCTCGAACTGATATATTCTGTCTGCAGGAGATTAAAATTGTTGGTTTTTTGCTTGCTGTGACATGCCATGTAATTTGGCCTCACAATTTAGTTTTTTCATCTTCCCACAAAGCTGGTAGAGGAGTGGTGGTCACCTTGTTAGCACCACGATGACATAATTCAGTTATTAACCATAGTGAGGACCCCATGCACAAAGTGGTTTGGATCCTTATGAACATACAGACCATCATTTTGGTATAATTATTGTTTATGTCCCTAATGATGAGGTGGAAAGGACATACCTGTGGCGTTGGTTAGCTGATTCACTACCTCCGATCACTTGGGTTCTGTGTGGTGACTTTAATATGGTTGAGGTGGCTTTTGACAAGGATGATATTTCACCATTCGGTTGAAAAACTGGTCAGCGCGAGGCTTGGTTTTACATGCGCAATCAATTAGGCCTTTTTGATCCCAATACCAACTGTCGTCTTTTGCATGCAGTTTGGCATACCTAGAGCAATTTTAGGGCTGGTTCTGACAGAGTTTTTAAATGCCTTGATCATGCCATGATTCCTAACAATCTTTTCTTCTTTTTCTTTTGGGACACAATAGTCCTTTCTAGTTTTACCTTTATCTAATGTCACTTTGTCAGACCACTTGCCCATTAAATTTTCCATTGAGTGGAGTGTTGCCTTGCCATGTCCCCATCAGTCCAATTTTTTTTAAGCACATCACTTCTGAGTCATCCACCTGCCTTGGACACATTCAAAAAATTTGGAATTTACAATCTCGACCCACTCAACCTATTGATTGGATTTTGTGGTGGAATGATGCTATTCTCCAAACTAGTAAAATCCCTCATTTTTATGGGAAACAACTAGCACGGTTCCACTATCGGTCTTATGATTGGACCAACAAGGAATTGCATGCCACAGTCGAGAGCTTGGCAACTCACCCTTTCTCACTTGAGTTTCAAGTCAAGGTGGCAACTCTTTGTCATCAAAAGCAAGTTGCTGACAATTATGCAGCTAGAGGAAGCCAAATTAAGGCACATCTACACTGGCTAAAAGTGGGAGATCGGGCTAGTAAAGAATTTTACTTCTATCTACACCCTATGCATTCTTCTCATGGTATAAAAAGAATCAAGGAGGGTAACTTCGGTTCTCACTTAAATTTCAAAGATTCTCTAGGATTTTGTAACTCATTACCAACAAGTTTTTACTACTCAAGCCCCTTCTCCTACTAGTCAACATGCCCTTGAGGATTGTCTTGCAATCGTTCCCAATTGTCTTTCGGGCTCTTAGAGGTCTTTTTGTGATCAGACTTTATCGATTCAAGATCTTAAGGCAGTGGTTTTTCCAATGGTAGATGAAAAATCCCTAGGAGGTGATGATTTTCCTTGTGATTTTTACAAAGCCCTTTGGGATTATGTTGGTTCATACCTTCACCATGTTTATCTTGAAATAATCCAAAATGGTACATTAGAGGCAAAAATAAATAGAGGAAATATTAAATTCATACCTAAGACTGGTGATCCTTAAGACATTTGTAACTGGCGCCCAATTACCTTGCTTAATGTCTCCTACAAAATTATTGCCAAAGCTCTTTCTTTGAAAATTCGTCACCTCCTTCAGATCATTTTCCTTGAGCAATCTGGTTTCATTCAATCCAAGTTCATTCTTGATAATATTATAGCTGCCTGGGAGGGTATGGAATGGGCTCGTCGGTCCAACCAGAATGCTATTTAAAAAAAAAAGATTTTGCCAAAGCTTATGACCGCATTGCGTGGCCTTTTATTTTAGCTATGTTAAAAGCTCTTGGATTTGGTTCTCGCTCTATTCTTTTTTCCAAATTCTAATTGCAGATACCAATGCTTGTATTACCATTAATGGCTGTCAACCAATACTTTTGGTTTACACAGGTCCATTGGCCAGGGATGCCCTTTAACACCTTCATTATATGTGCTTTCCGCATAAGGCTTTAGTTATTTGCTTTCTTCTGTAATTTCTGCAGGTTAGGATCGTGGCATTTCACTTCCCAACTCAAATGCTCAGTTGCTAAATGACCATTTTGCATATGATTCGTTCGCTACCCTCATAGAGGATAAATAGAATATCCAAAATGCTCTTTAGTGTCTCGACACTTTTTGTTTAGCTTCTGGTTATGCTATCCAATGTCATAAAACACTCTGTTATCACCAATCATTCCTGCCAACACACAACTGGATTCTCCAGTATAACTTGAAATGGACTCAACATGGACAAGTTTTCCTCTTTTTGGGCATCCCATTTTCTTTTTATGGATCTGCCAACGAGATTTGGAATGTCATGCTCACCAAAATTGAATCCAAATTGGTATATTGGTTGACAAAATCTCTTTCCTTGGCTGGAAAATTTCAAATCTACTCCAAAGTTCTCGCAACCATAGATGTCTACTACTCTTCTTGTTGGTCTCCCTCCAAAGAAACTTACATGAAGCTTGAGAGATTGCTATGAAATTTTTTATGGGCTTCAAATGTAGAGAGACATGGTTTTCATAGAGTAGCTAGGATTACTGTTGCTTGCCAAAGAAATCAGGTGGCCTTGGCCTCATTTTCACTCATAGGCAGGGCCAAGCATTGTGTGTCAAATGGGTTGTGCGAAGTGTCTCAGGCAACGAGGCCTGGAAAGTTCTCCTTTGACACTGTATGACGTCTGAGTATCCCTTGCATCACTCAACATGGAAAAATATTGGCCTCAAGAGTCTTTTGGTAATGTGAGAACCAGTGTGGATTCAGGGATCTTTTGTGGCGAAGAGTATTTGGCGTGCTTGGGAAGAAACTAAGTTGGAATGTCGAATGTTTCAAAGATGGTTTGTCTTTCAATCATTACAACTTCTAGTGGTCTCCATTTGGTTCAAATGAAAAGCTTCCCTCTTGCACGAATTCCTAATTTACATGCTCTCCGCTTTCACAAGCGTGGCATTCACACCCTAAATGACCTTTTTTGCAGGTCTACAATGTCTCTTTGAAATTGGGAGGATGCTAAGACTCAATTTCGCCTAACCCGTCAGGATCATGACACTTTTGAATTACTAGTTTTTCTTTTGCTAGGTGAACTAATGCACAAAATTGGCATCACTAGTCTTACTCCATGGTGGAAGGACTGGCAATGGTACCCAAACACTACTTTCCAGAGATACAAACCTCACTAGGGATATCTCTAGTTATCTCGCCACCTACCTATGGTGGACGTCTTGAATCAGCGGTGAGATTTGACTTCCTCTCATTCCACCTGGAGGTTGCCTTTCATTACAGTTTGGTCTACCATCACTGAACCCAAAATATACCATTTTGTTTGGTGTATTATTTTCCAAGGCTTGCCTTTAGGGTCTTGCCTCTACCACTTAGGTATTCCAGACCCTTGTTCCTTTTTTGGCCAATCCAAATCCTTTTTGGACTTGTTCTAGTTTTGTTGCAGGGCTCAGAATTATTGGGTTGTACATGATTTATTCTCTCCATTTCTCCTACAAATATTTTCATGGCATATGGTTCTTCCGAGAGATAACCCCTGCCTTCTTTTCCCATTTCTGCAGCTTTGGCACACTTTCAGATTGGAAATTCCCTTTTCTATTTGGAAAGATAGAAATGCGATGATTTTTTCACATGTCATAATTGATTGTAATGTATCTTTTTATGCTAAATCTTGCATATTCCATAATGTGATGTTACAGATACATGTTCAGGCAAATAAGGTGGCCTTGGAGGCTGCCCACTTGCAAGAGTTATTACAACATTGGGGTAATGTTCTATGTACAGTAGCCAGAGTTTTTGGCGGTTGGTTGACTTCTCGCGACCGTCGACAGGGACATAGCTCTTGTAGGCTAAATACTAACACTTCCCAGTCTCAGTCGCCTCGCCGACACTCGCCCCACCACTGTCTATCACCTCACAACTCTGTTGTGCATCCTCGCCACCATCGTTCCCCTCCCGCGGGAGGCACTTGGATGCTGCCATTAGAGGCTGCTTGGGCGACGCCACAGGATACTACTAGTTGGCCTTGGCCATTTCTCCAGGCGTGAAGAAAAAGAAGAGGAGGCTAATGTAGATGGGTGGACACTACTAGACCAGGAACTAGACACTGCGTCGGTATGGGGAAGAAGGACGAGCCAGACCCTCCTCCTTCGGCTACGACCTTGGCTACTTGAGGGCATTTTCTATCTGGGCTTGGCCCAATTAGTTTTATAATGTTTCTGTTCTAGTTTCTCTGGACTCTGGGCTTATGCTCATATGACTAGCGGGGAGTGATTTTTCCTCCCATAATTTTTTGATTATGCTGCAACTCTCGATTTCCTAAGTTAATATTTTTTGGATAGACTCATTCATAGAAAAAAGTAATATTTTAATTCAGTAATTTTTTCTTGATATTTTTTTACCTTAATCATTGTATTTAATTTTCACTTCCATCTTTTCTTTAATTTAGTAAATTTTTAAAAGATAAAAGGTGAGGGCTTTATATATTTGACAATGAATTAATTTGAATATGAAATATGTTAATTAGATTTTAATTTTTTTTAGAGATTCAAAAATCGTTGTTTATATTTTTTTTCTAAAAGATATTTTTAAAAGTGAAAAATATAATATTAAAGAAAAAAACAATACACATTCACATGATTTATGAATATTAATATAAACAAGCTACTTTATCTTTTCATATATATAAATTTATATATGTATTTAGTTATATCTATATGCATGTACTATATATATGTACAAATATCATATATATATATATGTGTGTGTATATATATATATATATGCAAATACCACATATATATGTATATAAATGTGTATATATATATATATATATATAAAATTAGATATCCTTATCATATGTGCATAGGTATTATTATTTGCAAATATACATTTATATATTTTCATATGTTTGTTTCCCTTCGTTTTTCCCTGTTTTGGTTCGTCCCCCTTTTCCTTTCTTTCTCATACTTCCTTACACCGCTAAAATGTTGCACCTTCTTTATGATGAGACCAACTACAAAGTCCTATCTAGCAGCACGTGTTCCAAAATTTTAAAGAAAGTCAAAGCGGCAGTTTCTTGTTCTTCGTTGGATGATTCCACTAAAAAATGTCTTTATCCCCGCCAAGGAAGTCACCCCTGCATATATGGTGTTCCAAAAATTCACAAGATGGGTGTTCCTCTCACACCCATTGTCGATACCATAGGCTCCCCCGACTTATAATTTGGCTTCTTTCCTCGCCAAACGCATTGCCCCTTTCTTGGGAAAATCCAGTTGCTTCATCAAAGATTCTTCACACTTTGTTGAATTTTTCAAAGAAAAAAAGTTGGAAAATTCTAACATTTTGGTGAGCTTTGATGTTGTTTTCCTATTCATGATTCCATTGAGATTGTTAAACACAAAACTAATGAGGAGATATCTTCTTTAGTTGAGTTTTGCCTTCGACTCACAATTTTCTCATTCCAATGAGTTTTGCCTTCGATTCACAATTTTCTCATTCCAAGGTATTATCTATGAGCAAGTTGACGGTGTTGCTATGGGTTCCCTGATGTCCCTCGTCATTGCCAACTTATATATGGAGCACTTTGAAGATATTGCTCTCAAATTATTCTCACTCAAACCAAAATGGTGAAAACAATTTGTAGATGATACCAACATTTTGTTGGCCCCATGGCCTTGACAAGTTAGAGGAATTCCATGCATATCTCAACAATATTGCTCCTTGCATTTTCTTCACTAAAGAAATTGATTTGTATAACTAACTTACTTTCCTCAATATCTTGCTCATCAAGAAATCAAACGACTTTCTAGGTCGTCGTGCCTTCTGTAAATCTACCCACACTGACCTGTATCTTCACTCTTCTCACCACCACCCCAGTCAAAAAATGGGCGTCCTTAAAACCTTGACCAGAAGAGCCTTTCACATTGATGAAGAGCACTTGAGCCAAGAACTTTCCCATTTACGTAATGATTTTAAAATGAATGGGTACTCTAGAAAACTAGGCTCATCTTTTATGTTGAAACCAATCCCTCCAAACTTTCTTCCCTGCCTATTGTAACCTTACCCTTCATCAATGGCATCTTGCATAAGATATGCAAAATCTTGGATAAAAAAGGCTTACGATGCACCTTCAAACCCTTTTCCACATTGAAGCATCGCGTCCCATCTATTATCGATGCTAGAGACACTTTTCTTGAATTAAGAGTCTACAATATTGAGTTCTCATGTGGTGCTCCTTATATAGGAGAAACTAGCCACTCTTTCAAAACCATGATAAAAGAGCACAAAGATGACATATAACACGAAAAAACCCTTAAGTCAGCCTTATCCTACCACTCTTTATCCACCAAACACTTCATTTTCTTAGAGAACACTCAAATATTGTTCAAAGGAGATAATTTCTTCAAGAAAAAAATCAAAGAGCCATTGAAATTGGGAACCACCCCTCCAACCTTAATCGTGATGAAGGGTAGAACCTTAGTCATTCTTGGCAATCCTTTTTATCCTTTCTAAGAAATCAATCCTTAAATCCATGAATACTCTCTCTCTCTCTCTCTCTCTCTCTCTCTCTCTCTCTCTCTCTCATTTATTTGGTCTTCCTTCTTTCACAGTCTTTCTCCATTATAATTTGTATACTTTTGGCATTTATTTCTCTAATTTCTTGTTTACTTTTGTTTCTTATTGTGTGTTGTCATTTGATTGTTGCATATATATGCAGGTGTGTGTATTACATACATACACATTCTTAATTTTTCTCATTTATATTTTCTTATTATTTACTTTCTTACACACACACACACACACACACACACACATGTATGTATGTATGTATTCATGTATGTATGTATAAGAGAAAATGGTGAGAAATGCTAAGATGTAGATAACTCACCAAGTTCTAGGATATGTATTACGAATACAAACCCAACCCTTAAGTGAAAATATGATTAGCACAACCAAAGGGATAAGGGCGCTAATGCAAGATCTAAGCTAAAGGGGGATTTGGTATTCCTTCAAAGGATAGATGATGTTGATGTGATAAAGAAACATATGGTAGATCTAATTTATGAAATTAAATGCAAGAAAAGAGGAAGAATAGATGCACCTTGAGTCAAGAAGAGGAAATATGAACTTCAAATCTGAATTTTATTGTCGCCAGAATGTTGGATCCTTCTATAACTCCAAAACTGGGAAATAGAGACCTATACCTATCGGTTCTGCAATTTTTAGGCAAAAAGTGCAAGGACAAGTCGAGAAGTTGACTTGTACCTAGGAACAATTTGACTTGTTCCCAGTAGCTCCAAATCTGAAGAAAATTTTTGGGTTCTTGTGTCTGCACTTGTACTTCCCAAATTTGTATCTGCAAGTCTCAAAACCCGTTCCTGCACATAGAAAATGGGGAAAAGGGGTGTAGAAAGGGGTTTGCCTTTGTCAAACCCCTGTTTTGGAATTAACCTTGAAATGAAATGAAGTAAAGGAGAAATATGCTATCATGTAGCAGAGATTAAATCTGAATAATGAAGTATATCATACCATGTAGATGCAAATACCTCTTTGAATGTGATCAAGAATGTTGATGCAATATATTTGACTCAACATAAATACCAAAAGAAAACCATTGAAGAAAAAACCTCATGTAGTAGATATTGTAATTTGCCACAATGTGATTGGGGAAGAAGAATAAAGAAATGAAGTTGAATGAATGTAGATCCCCTTCCTTGATGCTAGATCTATGGAAGGAAATACCTTGCATGCATGAGGGAGATGAAGACTTGAAATTCTTGACATGTTTGATAATAGATTCCTTCACTAATATATGCTTGCTTGCACTTGGATTTGTTGTAAAATCAAGATTGTCCAATAGAGAATATTTATGTAGATATTATTGATGATGTATTGCTGTGTGTTGCATAGGAGAAGACGATGCCGTTGTGATTGATGGCGTCCCTCTAACCATTCAAATGGTATAAATATCGTATGAATGATCATGGCTACGTAGAGACATGACTCTACGTGGCTTAGGCCACGTATAGCCATGTCTATACGTATACATGACCTGTGGATTAGTGAGTACGGTTTATTATGATGCGCAGCCGCTTAACATATACTATGTTATGTTTAACTATCTTTCAATAGTTAACGTAACATACCAT
>MU225768.1:2693485-2703858 GCA_018584345.1 Thuja plicata
CTCCTGTTGTTATTGGCTCATGCCTAAACCGATTATGATTATGTTCAATCTTTGAATGTGGATGACCGGTCACTGTTATTGCTCCTCAATGATCTTCACCATTCATGCTGCTATTGAAGATATTCTTCGATACTAGGAAACTATGTATATCTTCATTTGTCTACTTCCTTCTCGATGGTTACATGGACTCTTATTATCCTATAGTCGACATTGTTGTTGTTCTTTATTGGTCTCTCAGTACAGTTTCAACCTAATTGCGATTAACTTCAATATGTATTGTTGTCTTCAGTTGTTGCATCCTTGTGTCTCCCCTTTCTATACACAGTTTGCTGCTTCCATATGGCCCTATTCATTCCCATATTAAAGGAACTGCTACTGCTGTCTCAAATTTTCGAATGACTGATTGGAAGCTGTGAATGCTCAGTGAATATTCAAACGGCTGATTAAATGCTGACTATATGCTGAATGGATTATTAAATCACTGATTAGATGCCTAAGTGCTGAGGATGTCCCTGCTGATATTTCTCTAATGCCTATCCCTCCATGTACTGGAACAATGATTGCTATATACTGCCTATTGATTGTATATGTAAACTGCCGACTATATCCTTAGAGACTGATGATTGGTTTAGTTGATGGCTGAATGTATTCGTATCTCCACTCCGAGTGGATACTTCCCTTTTTTTTTATTGCCCCCCTCATACGTAATCGCTAGCAATTTGATTGTTTGTGCCATTCCATATTGGAGTGTTTGTGCCTTTCATACTGAGTAATGCACATTGAAGCAACATCACAGTAATCGCTGCCTCCACAACCAGATTCACTACTTCTTGTAATCGCTGCCTTTTAACAATCAAGTCTCGCTGTAGAAGTAATTCACTGATATGTATTCTAATATCGCTGACTTCTAAGCATAGTGAAATCACAGATAGTATAGATATTTCTTTCTTATTGGTTAGGCTCTAATACCATGTTGTAAAATCAAGATCGTCCAATAGAGA
The DNA here is from genome assembly GCA_018584345.1 of Thuja plicata. Lineage (NCBI taxonomy): Eukaryota > Viridiplantae > Streptophyta > Pinopsida > Cupressales > Cupressaceae > Thuja > Thuja plicata. The sequence goes on from MU225768.1 coordinate 2,694,487, forward strand.
ATATTTATGTAGATATTACTGATGATGTATTGCTGTGTGTTGCAGAGGAGAAGACGATGCTATTGTGATTGATGGATTCCCTCTAACCATTCGAATGGTATAAATATCGTATGAATGATCATGGCTACGTAGAGACATGACTCTACGTGGCTTAGGCCACGTATAGCCATGTCTATATGTATACATGACCTGTGGATTAGTGAGCACGGTTTATTATGATGCACGACCTCTTAACATATACTATGTTACGTTTAACTATCTTTCAATAGTTAACATAACATACCATATATTAATATGGTATGTTACATTAACTATCGAATGATAGTTAATGTAACTATGTTTCCTTTATTCACTCAGTTTATTATATCGACTGTGTCGATTCAACCTGTGTTTTAATATTAATCGGTGTTTATCAAATATGATCGATTATAATATATATTAACAATGATAATATATATATATATATATATATTGATAACCATTAATATAATTATATCGATCTATTTCGATGCTATAATTTAACAGGATCTTTTGAATGCATAATGAAAGTATGATAACTCGCATGAATGTGTATATAGATTATGAATGTGAAAATGAGAGGAAGAGGTCTCCTTTTATACTGATTTTAGAGCCCAAAGTGAGTCCAGACTGACCATGCATCTAACCCTCGGAAAAAGATCCTGACATTGGGACCTAGGCCAGATCTGGGTTCTAAATCCAAAGAACAAGTTGAGAGTAGAATTTTATCTAAGGAACTAGTCGAGATCTCGACTTGTACCCCAGGGAACAAGTCGAGAAGTCGACTCATCCCAGGTAGAACTTGCACAAAAACCTAGGGAATGTCAAGGAAAGTGTGAAAAGTAGGAGGATAAACGTATGTAGATAGGATGTAAGGGTAGATCCTGAAAATAAAAAATAAATGGATAGGTCCTAGCCGAGGACATAAATTATGGGATTGGATAAAAAGGAAAAATCATTCCTAGAAGAGAGAGACGACCTCGAGTTAAAGAAAGATTAAAGGACGAGGAGGATCCATATTTGAATTAGGTACACATTTAAGTTTAATATGAGGTCCTACCAGAGAAAAATATACTAAAGTAGACATAAAATGGTCCTAAATTGAACAAAGCTAGGTGCTTACTTTATAGGATGATACATTTAGCCCCCACTTTAGCAGGAGTATGAGACGTGCTCATGCTCAACGTAAAGGAAGAGAAAGAAGAGAAATAATGATGAAAGAGAGATGATCATAGGCAGATGGAAAAGGAGATAAGACCACAATAAGTTCAAGTACATAATCCCCCAAACCCAGGATCTCAACTCAACATCCATGCACAAGAGCACAAAAACAAAGCAAAATTAAAGGAAAACAAAGACAAAAATGGGTTAGTACTAAAAAAAACTACAAATCAATTAGTGAAAGAGACCTCAACCGAAAATGTGCCCTCCACTAATATCATATCTGGAAAGCTATTGCAAGAGAATCAATGATCACATAGAAAAGGAAAGAGCATCACCAAAGATGATACAAACTCCATGATCTAACCCACTAGCATAGCAATGGGAGCATAGAGAGAGAGAGAGACCATGAATCCGACATGCTAGAAAATTGCATTATACTAGGTGATCCATGGGAGGATAAGAAGAGAAGGAAATGATAGCAAATTTTGATATGATAGTTCCACTTATCCCAAAGAAAGAGGGAAGGAGAATTGATAGTCTAGCAAATTTCATTATGCTAGTCAATTCAACCTTGAAAAAGTTTGTGCTCAGGGGAGAATTAAGGATGTTTTTTGCACATGGGCTACTTAAAAATGTTTTGTGCATAGGGGAAACTTAAAAATATTTTGCACACGGGGGATACTTAAATATATATTTCACACATGGGCGACTTAGGGATCCAACTTGTGGATCCATGAAAAACAAAATGCTGCATATATAATACAAGGGATATCATATGTATGCCCCTCTCCTTATGAATGAAACTTAGGAGACATAAAAGGAAGAGAATCAAGGATACCTACTTCCAACAACAATAAGATATCCTTAAAGAAATAATGTATTCCATAAAATCAGCTAAGAGAGGTGACTCTTGTGAGCTAAGAAAATAGATAATCGTGGAAGGATCTTTTTCTTGTGGGAAGAGACCCTTGAAAGGAATATATTTTGTTTGTGAGACATCTACCTTCAAGAGGGCTTCTTGAACAAGGATAACATCTTCAATACAAAGAGGGTAAGGATAAAAAGAATGCACCCATTTAGCTCCCTATTTCTAGGTGAAAAAAGGATTCTTGATGAAGGATGTCAGACTTTAAAATGCATAGTAAGGGAAATTGTTTATAATGAACATAGTTTTGCAAATAAAGAAGAGGTTGTGATCTGGGATGCACACCTCTTACATAAGAGAGAATCCCTAATCAAAAGGAACAATTTTTCATAGGAAAATAATGTCACATGATAAACAAATGCCGCTATACTAAGGAAAGTAGATCCTTAGAGAATAGAGAGAAAAAAAAGATATACATGAAGCCTTGCCCCCAAGTGTTAAGGAAAGATGAACGATGCATCCCTAATGATAGTTAGTTCATAATGGATATACATGTTGAAGAAAAATAAGCCACAAACTAGAGAAAAAACTCCTAATGTAAAATAAACATATTTACACTAGAAAAGACATCACATTATAAAGTAAACAAATCATCAAGGAGAGACACATGAAAGATTAATTTTTGATAGACATGCCCTTTAAGGAATTAAAAACATTTAAAAAAAATGTTAGTATCTTTCTTGAAACAAAGTATCTCATTCCCAAAAGGATTTTTCTTGAAACAAAGTATCTCATTCCCAAAATGATTTACCATCAAGAAATAATACTGATCCATAGAGATGAAGAAAAGGATGACAGGGGATGCCACATTAGGTCTACTTAGTGATAAATCCATTTATACAAGATATGTACTTCCAAGGATGGAAGAGATTGTAAGGAGGATATCCATCTCATTAAGGAGAAAGGTCCTGAACAACACGTCCATACATGGGAGGAAATCATAGTACAAAAGAGATGATCAAAAAAGAGATAATGGATCATATGAAAGGAAAGAGACAGAAAGAAAAAAAAAAACCCAATAAAAATTCATGCAAGAGGACATCATACTATAAAAGATGTATTTCCACAAGGGATATTGGATGCATAGAAAAGGGGAAAATGCATTAAGCTCCCAAAGTGATTTCTCATATACAAAATATATGCGCTCTCAAACAAGCACAAAGTTGCAATTAGAATGTCAATCTCTTAAAAGAGAATATCCTTATGTAAAACCTCAAATGCATGCTGGAAAGGATGTCATTGTATAAAAGAAACATGTTAACAAAGGGAGACAATTGATCCCTGAAAGAAGGAGGAAATAATGATCCCTTACCCCCTAGTTGTGAGAGAAAGAGGGATTTCCTATTATGATGCCCTTAAGCACATTAAGAAAAGGTATTTGCATAATGGAGAACACCATAATAGGAAAAGAAGAGGCTAAGGTGTTTCTTTGATACAAATAAAATGCATAATGTCTAGTGTCAAAAGGAGAGGACCTTTACTAACCAAATATTGGACAAATTTCCCAATCCTTATACAATCAACAAGAGAATGTTTGTTAGTACGATGGTAGAAACACAAAAATCACCATAAATAGGCCATTGATCTTGTGTACATTTTTGATGAGGGAATTTAAATCTAGAATCCTTTTTAATATTCTAATAGATTCTTTTTGGCTAACAATAAGAGATCATCAAAAGGTGATGTGTAATCAATGTAGTTGGAAAAAGAATATCAAAAGGAGATTCCGGTTGAGATGAGTGAGGTAATATGGTACCTTGAGGTATGAAATGTAGAGGACATTGGTGGATTTGTTTAAAAGGGTCAATAGGAACCTTAATTCTACATTCATTAATGCCAAGTCCTAGACCACTATATCCTTTTGGAATAGTGATGTCAAATCCCAAAGGTGAAGGAAATTCAGTTTGAGGGTTTTTCAGAGTGTGTGATATAAGGAGGATTAGAGGTAGAAATATTCTTTGTAGGGAGATCCCGAATACTATCCTTATCATTCTTAGATTGTGAAAAATAAGGCTTATTCAAATTATTCAATATCCTCGAAGAGAAATCATCTAAGGAAGATTTTCTAAAATAATCCAAGGAATTACATAAGCTATCCACTCGAGTAGGTTGATAGAGAGAAGATCTAGGTCTTTCTCCATTACAATCATTAGGAACTAGATCAGGGTTAGTAGGCACCATATGAGTAGAATTAAAAATATGACCTTTAGGTTCATCAACATACTCCATACATTTTGTTAAAATTTGAATGATGAAACCACATGAGATATTGATAAAGGTCTTGAAATATGTCTTATAAGGGAGATACATGTTGGTTATCTTCATAATGCCATATGTGAGAATACCATGAAGGAATACAAACATAATGAAATTCAAGAAACTATGATTCACTTCATCCATTTGATAAATATAATTAAGGAGGAATGTAACAACATAGGTTATCACATACCAATCCAATTTAGAAAGTTCCATAATGAAAAACCCCAGACTAGATATAGATAAGAATGAGATAGAAATAGGATTTAATGACAACAAGAAGATTTATCCACCAAATCACAAAAATGCACAAAGATGTAATGTGATTTGTAATGCACAAATAGTACATCTAGATAAAAAATTAGAAGTGGATAAGAAGAGTTGGGTTTACCAAAATGTATAGGTGAAAATGATGACCAATTCTAAGATGTAGATCAATCACCAAGTTCTAGGATACATTAGGAATACAAACCCAACCCTTAAGTGAAAATATGATTAGCACAACCAAAGGAATAAGTGCGCTAATGCAAGATCTAAACTAAAGGGGGATTTGACATTCCTTAAAAGGATAGATGATGTTGATGTGATAAAGAAAGATATGACAGATCTGATTTATGAAAATAAATGCAAGAAAATAGGAAGAATGAATGCACCTTGAATCAAGAAGAGGAAATATGAACTTCAGATTTGAATTTGACTTTCATGGGAATGTTGGATCCTCCTACAACTCCAAATTGGAAAACTGAGGCCTGTACTTGTCTGTTCTACAATTTTCAGCCAAAAAGTGTAGGGACAAGTCGAGAAGTCGATTTGTTCCCAGTAGCTCCAAATCTGATGATACATGACAACATATTTCTCCTTTACTTCATTTTATTTCAAGGTTAATTCCTAAACAGGGGTTTGACCAAGGAAAACCCCTTCCCATAGCCCTTTTCCCTATTTTTTTGTGTAGGAATAGGTTTTGGGACTTGCAAATCCAGATTCAGGAAGTACAAGTGCAGACATAGGAACCCAAAAGGTTTCATCAGATTTGGAACTACTGGGAACAAGTCGAATTCTCGACTTGTCCCTGCACTTTTTGGATGAAAATTGTAGAACAGACATATACATATCTCAAAACCCCAATTCCGGAGTTACAATAGGATCCGACCTTCCAACAATAATTAAATTCAGATATAAAGTACATATTTCCTCTTCTTGATTCAAGCTGCATTCATTCTTTCTCTTTTCTTTCATTTACTTTCATAGATCATATCTGCCATATCTTCCTTTATCACATCAACATCATCTATCCTTTAAAGTAATTACAAATCCTCCTTTTTGTTTAGATCTTACATTAACGACCTTATCCCCTTGGCTATGCTAATCAAATTTTCAATTAAGGTTGGGTTTGTATTCCTAACGTATTCTAGATCTTGGTGAGTGATCTACATCTTAGCATTGCTCACCATTTTGTCCTATACAAAAACAAATTGAACTTCCATAAGATGGAGAGTGGAGCACCCTACAAAAACTGACACAATGATTTCATAATATGCATTGTATAGTTTGTATTCCCAAATTCTTTACGTTTTTGAAATTCCAAAAACCGTTTTAGACTTCAAGAAAAGTATGAGTAGAGATCTCTGACTAAATATTCAACATTTTTTACTAGAGGATAATTGCCGACACTTTTAAAAGCTAGATTCATTCTGTGGGCCATGTAGTGAATCAAAATCATGTAGGGTGAACGATAAGTTTGTATCTTTACACAATTCCTCTGACCTTGCATTATTGAAGCTCCATTCACTTCTACACATACCAAATTTTTGGCAATCGTCAAGTCATCCATACCTCCATATTCAATTAAAGAACTCTTAACTAGTTGAAATAGAGTTCTCATTTTCACACTCTCATTCATTTTAACGACAAATAGAAGATGAGGTTGACATACATGATTCTATACAATATAAACATGCATGCGTACCCAAGACATATTATCTATTGTTGTAACTTCATCTAAAGACAATGCAATTAAATTTAAATCTCTTATTTTTTCCTTTATGCCTTATTTTTTAACCTCAACAAGACAAATTTCCCATTTCCATCCATTGTTTACTGACCAATGACTGTTAGGATAGTTAGGAACTTTCAAAAATTCTAATAAAGCACTCATTACTGGGTGGTCTATCATAGCACACCCTCTACTCAAAATATAAAAAACAACACTCAATTGAAGACCTTTTCTTAGTTATTCTACTGTTATTGCTTTTCCAAAAATATCTTCAATAGAACATTTACATTCAGTAGGCTCCGTCTATTTTTTCAAATGCACATTATATTATAAGGCATTCTTAACATGCTAACATTACTCCTTTCTTTTCCTTATATGAGAGAGTTAGAGCCAAAATAAGAATAGGGTAACTCTTTTCTTTCAATCCCTTCCAAAGATCTATCTTCATTCTTCATCAAAGGCCAAGAAAAAGAGTTTGACATCAAGGAAGGAGATCTACATTCATCTGACTTCATTTATTCATTCTTCTTCCCCGATCACACATTGTGGCAAATTACAAGCATCTACTACATGATGTTTTGTCTTACATGATTTCCTTTTGGTTTTTATGTTGAGTCAAAACTATTGCGTAAACATTCTTGATAGCATCAAAGAGGTATTTTCTTCTACATGAAATAATATACTTCATTATTCAGATTTAATCTTTGCTACATGACAACATATTTCTCCTTTACTTCATTTCATTTCAAGGTTAATTCCTAAATAGGGGTTTGACCAAGGGAAACCCTTTCCAATAACCATTTTCCCTATTTTTTTGTGTGTAGGAACAAGTTTCAGGACTTATTGATCCAGATTCAGGAAGTACAGGTGCAAACATAGGAACCCAAAAAAGTTTCATCAGATTTGGAACTAATGGGAACAAGTCAACTTCTCAACTTGTTCCTAGTTACAAGTCAAATTCTTGGCTTTTACCTAAACTTTCTTGATGAAAATTAAAGAATAGACAGATACAGGTCTTCGAACCCCATTTCCGGAGTTACAACATGATCTGACCTTCCAACAACAATTAAATTTAGATCTAAAGTTCATATTTCCTCTTCTTGATTCAAGGTGCATTCATTCTTTCTCTTTTCTTACATTTACTTTCATAAATCACATATGCCATATCTTTATTTGTGACATCAACATCATCAATCCTTTAAAGGAATACCAAATCCCCCTTTTAGTTTAGATCTTACATTAACGCCCTTATCCCCTTGGCTGTGCTAATCAAATTTTCACTCAAGGGTTGGGTTTGTATTCCTAATGTATTCTAGATCTTGGCGAGTGATCTACATCTTCGCATTACTCACCCTTTTATCCTATACAACAACATATTGGACTTCAATCAGATGGAGAGTGGAGCACCCTAAAAAAATTCATAATGATTTCATAATATGCATTGTATAGTTTATATTCCAAAATTCTTTCAGGTTTTCTGCTTTTAACTATTCATTTGCAAAGGGTTCTGAAATTTTGTATTGACTCTTGTGGGTAGATGAAATAGATATACTTTTGCATACTGAGTCACATAAAGTTGTGTATTGAATAAATCGTATGGCTATATTATAAAAGTATTAATGAAACTATCACCATGTATAAATAAATATTACTCTATCAATAAACATATTATGTTGTTTCTTATTTAAATATTTTTTTGTTTTTCGATTTTACGTATGCTCTGTTATTTTTCTATTTTCTATCTGTAAATAGAAATTTGAAAAATGCAAATGCATATCAAATTAAATTTCATTGATAGACACATAAAATATCATCAAACTCATTTAGGATTTTGTAATATGAATGATGAAATATAGTAATAAGTTTAAGAAATACCTAGTAGCTGCCAATGTTAAATCTCTTAAAGTTAAACTTGCCAAATCATCTCATCATCTTCCTTGATTCTTGTCTATGTTTTCTTCACCCTGCATACCTTTGCATAACTTCCATCTCAAAGCTACCAGTACATGTGTCACTATCATTCATTACATCTTTGTCAATTGTCCTAATTTGTTTGAAGTGTTTTCCAACCCTCTTCTTTCACATTTGGACTTCCAGATTGCTAGTGCCCTATCAGAAGAAAATATTTTCACATCATACCTATATGTATACAACCTCAAACAATTTTCCAAATGATTTTCTAGTTTGTTTCTTATAATTTATTTTAGGAACCTCAAAGCATTGAAAACTCTCATCCTCCACTGAACCCAATATGATGTTTTGACATAAATTAACAAAATTGTAAAATTCTAATATTGAATCACATAAAATTTTGCTCTGGCCTAGAAGTGTCGAAAGCTTTGTTACTGGTCCATCTTCGTGGGGGATCTTCATTTTTTCATATTCTTTCCTCATAGTTATTACAAAAGGGGCTGATTGTTTTCTAAGCATAGTTTCATTTGAAATTCCATTATAGTTTATCCATTGAATTGTACAAATTTACAAAATTGCTCGATTAAAGTCTTTAGCTTATAAGCTAGATCATTGAGGTGCCAATATTGAGGAAACATAATATACATGGATTCAAGTATATTCTCACGAGGGAGTCAAGATCTAATCTCTTTGGAAAGAGAAGAGGCGATTCCTTCACATAAGTAGTTACAAACTCAACGATCTTGCTAAAATTTCCCTTGTAATACTTCTTTCTTCTTAGGGTACTTACTTGATTTTTTAACTGTGGCAATGTAGTGCATTGGTATCTCAAATCTGTGTACACTGGCACATAACTCCCCCTTTGCATTGATCTATAAAAAACTATTAGAATTGTTCAAATTTGTTACTGTCTTGCACCTAACAATGTTTTCACCAGATAATGTTGGTTAAGATTGATAGTGATTGTTAAGATTGCTGAAACTGCAATCTTCCCAAGAACACCTGCATGCAAAGCTGTTACAAAGAAGAAGAAGCAGACAGAAGAGAGAAGACAGAAGAATGGCTATGGCGGTCGATAGGCCAGAGACTGCAAATCCATTGTGAC
>MU225768.1:2715822-2728431 GCA_018584345.1 Thuja plicata
ATATCTGCACCTAAGAATTCTTTCTCATTGGACTTGATTTGTCCTAATCCTTTTGATAAGAGTGTTGACATGAAAGAATTTCCTAGAAAGGTTGAAATTCCTCAATATGACAAATATGATGGAAGTGAAGATCCACATGATCATGTGTGACAGTTTTATACCACTAGTTTTGAGTTCCATCAAGATGATTCATACCTCATGCGGTTATTCCCACAAAGTCTTAGGGGGAAAGCAATGGAATGGTTTACTAAGATAACTCCTCATGTTAAGACTTTTAAAGAGCTTGTTCATAGATTTGTGCAACACTTTGCATACAATATTTTGAGATCTATCACTTTGTTGGACTTATGTAACTTAAAGAAGAATCAAGGAGAGTCCTTTGTTACTTTCTTGCAAAGATGGAGACAAAAGTGCTCTTGTTATTCTAGAACTATTCCTGATAATGAAAAGATTGACATTCTTGTTAGCAATTTGGTTCCTGAATTGCGGTATGAAGTTAAGAAAGTGGTTTTTGATTCATTTGATACCACAATTGAGACTACATGCCGAAACTAGTACATTTGACCCTATTTTTTGACCAAAAATTCCGACCAACTTGCAAAATGTTTTTGCTTGGTTGGAATGTACAAGAAAAACTTTGTTTTTTTAAAATCTATCCCTGCATTGGTCGAAATTTCAACCAATATCATGTTGGTCAAAATTTCAACCAATATCATGTTGGTCAAAATTTCAACCAATATCATGTTGGTCAATATTTCGATGAACACGGGCATAAATTAAAAAAAAGGGCGGCATTTGCTTTAAAAGAAATAAAGAAATGGAAAAACCGTAACCTAAAATACTTACGTTAAATCCAAAACAAAATTTATTTGTTTTGTGTTTCATTTGGTCATTTGCTTGGATTTTTTCTTTGGAGAAAACATGAGCTATGGAGATGGTTTGGAAACCCTAGCAGCCACCATGGAAGAAGGAAGAAATTTTTTGCATGGTCTGAGAACCCAAATTGTACGGATTGTCACAGTTTTTAAGTAATAAAATTCAGATTTCTTGCAATCCTTGTTATTTTTTTTATGAGCATTTGATTTTTCATCATTTGGATGGTGTAGGAAGGGTGTTCTAAGTTTTTTGAATCAATTTAAAAAGGTTTCATACTTTTGGTCTTTCATTTGTATTGACTGTCCTGCAGCAGTCCTATTCTTTGCTTGGTTTGAAAACATGAAATAATGATTCATCCCCTTTATGTTATTTCTGTGGCTTGGGGATGAATCTAATTGTTGTATAATATGTTATTAACCATAAAAATGCAAGGATGAATGATATTTTCAGGGTGATCACCTTGGATCGGTGAAGTTGCAGGGTGCCAGGTGCATGGAAGAGGGTGCACATGTGTAGCAGCCAACAAAGTAGCCACATGAGGTGCTACTATTTTTCCATTTTGTGTTATGGGAAGCCAAATACATGGTGAATACCGAAGGATAAGTTCTGGAAGTGAGTTTTGGGGTGTTTTAAAGAAGGCCCTAGATTTTAGGGGCATTTGGGGTCCAATTTGGGGCTTTCATACTTAGAAGAGTCATAGGATCAAATTGATTTAAATTTCCTTGGTTTTGGGTCAAATAAGGACAATTCTAAAAGATTCATCGCTTGGGATTACGTTTTTCTTGTAGTTCCTTTGTAAAGTGGTGGTTTTACCCTCCTAGGAAACTGTCTCAGTCAGCGTTTTGAGGGATTCGGTCCAAAGGACTTGGGGTCAAAATTTATTTATGTTGTGTAAATTGGAAAAGGGTATTTTAATATGTAATTTTTTTTCATAGTCATTAGGAAAAGTTTTGAGAAAACTTGAAAAAACAATCTCTGCTGTACTACAAGGAATTGGGAAATGCATACCTGGGAAAAGCATTCTTAAGAAGATTTCAAATCCACCACTAGCGACGTGACCAATACAAAATCATTTTGATGCGACCGCTGTACACATGACAAAGCCAACATTGACTAAAAGGTCAAAATTTGGACCAATATAAAGGTCAAAATTTTGACCAACGTGTGTCAAAATATCGACGACGACTTAGTGTGGCGTAATATCGACGAAAAAAGACCGACGACAGTGTTGGTCATTTGTCAACCAATTGGTGTCTAAATTTTGACAAATACTCGTCGAAAATAGGGCTAAAATTTACTAGTGCGAATTGAGGATGTTTTGAGAGAACAAGGAATTTTGACTAAACATGGAAATAACAACAATGGTCAAAACAACAACAATTATAACAAAGATAAAGGAAAGAACCAATATTGGAATAAGAACAAACAAGTGGTTAACGATGGAGTTGTGGATTCCTCCCAACATAAAGATCAACCTGTGTTACACTTATCTAGTACTGTTCAAGCTACAAAGCTTAATACATCCAATCAACAAGAAATTAAGCCAAGTTACCAAGGTAAGCCTACAAGCGAAAAATGTCAATTTGGAAAACTTGGTGAAATATATGGGGAGATTTTCAATAAACTCGTTGCTAGCAATTTGATACGTCCTCAGAATGTAGCTGATTTTTATATACCTATAGTTAAACCACCTTGGTGGAAGGAGAAAGCCTATTGCATATTTCATAATGGTATTGGACATGACATTGAACATTGCTACAAACTCAAGAACATCATTCAAAATCTTGTTGACAGTAACCAAATTACCGTAGATGGATTGAACACCAACGCTGATCACAAAACATTCAAGGAACCTTTGCCCAAATATGAAATGGGGAAAACCTCTAAAGCTAAGAATGACAAAGCTGAGATCAACTATACTTATACAGATGTAGAGAATACCATCAATGTGCTTGAATTTGTGGAAGAAAATGTTAACATGATGAGTGGACAAGATCCTTATGGTTATGATCTGGATGAGGATTCTCCTCCATTTTTTGATAGAGAACCTGTTGTGGTGCTAAGGGGTCCCAACTCTAGAAGTTCATCTCAAGCCCTTAATGTTGTTACCCGAAGTCAAGGTCCTGTTGTCATCAAAGGACCCAATTCCAGTCAATCTAGTAAACCTAAGCAAGTGATGTCTAAACCTGTTACCTTGAAGCCAGCTGTCAATCCTAAATTGAACTACAATCTTGTTGATCAGTTATAAAGAACACCCGCTTAGATTTTGATCTTTAATCTCTTAGAGTTGTCTCCAAGACATAAACAAATCCTTGAGGATGCTTTGCGTATGACAAATGTCCCCAACAACTTAGATATTGATCAATTCTAGAATATGGTTAATCACATTGCTACCCCTCATTACCTTACATTTTCCGAAGACGATGATAAAGCTTTGAGCCATCCACACAATCTTGCCCTTCATATTGAGGTCATGATCCATAGAACCCGTGATAGGCACGTGTTGATAGATGGGGGTGCTGGGCTTAATATTTGTTCTTTTAGTCTTTTGAAAGAATTGGGTTATTCTGAAGAAGTTATTAATACTCGAAAAAGAATTACTATCAAATCCTATGATGAGGCAGAAAGAAGTTCCAAGGGGTTGGTCATCCTTCCTGTTAGGATTGGCCCTGTTCAAAAGGATATTTTGTTTCAAATAGTTGATGCTGGACCCCTTGCATATAATATCCTACTTGGTAGGCCATGGATTCATGACATGCAAGCAGTGTCATTTACCTACCTTTGATGTGTTAAGTTCCCCTACAATGGAATAGAGATTTGTATACCTGGGGATAACACTTTATCTGTTAATTCAATTTCAGAAGGGGTTCATGTTCCCCTCAATAGAGAAGCAGACATTTTGATGCTACTTTAGCATCATGTAAAGACAAGTTTAAATCAGTAGACCTTGGTATGGGGGGTTATCAACTCAACTCCCTCACAACATTGCCAGTTTCACCTAGGTCTTATGGTAAACCTTCAAAAGAGATGAAGCCTTCCTCTTCAGCTATGACATTGTTTGGAAAATTTGTAGAATCATCAGTGCCTATTCAAAATGAGAAAGAGGAAACATTTGTTAGAGACTGGATATATAGAGAAGAAAAGTATACGCACAATGAGAATTTCTCTCCTTCTCCTAAAGCTTATGAGAGGGGATATACTTTTGTCAAGAATATGGGCTATCCTGGGTATGGCCCTCTTAATCACAATTTGGATGCTAGGTCCAAACCTCTTGATCATGCTAAATTTGGACGTAAGTCTAAGAAACCAGTTGGCTTAGGATTTGAAAAATGCAAAAAGCATACCAATCCTCTCTTTGAGAAGTTGGAGAGTGATGATGAACCAGAGTATGAACCTAATTTGACAAATCAAAAAGATGTGTGAAGATTGGGTCCCTTCCACTACTCTACTTTGGGGAGATTCAGATATTTCAGCCACCCATGCATCAGTTGCAACTTTAGAACAAGAATCAGATATAGAGGATCCTTTGAGAGAGCGTCAAAGAAAGAATCTTGTTCATTTAATGGAAAGAAAAAATGCTACTTTTGATGAAACTGGACCTTCAACATCTCGATGTCCCAAGCCTTCATGGTGTAAGCATCCTAGTCGCAGTTCAGATACCAGTTCTAATGAATATAGATGGGACTCTTTTTCAGATCCCTCAACAGTTGATAGAGGTATTGATGTTGTTCACATTTATAGTTCTCAATCTGAGTTAGCCAATGAGTCACGTGTAGGATTAGAGGTTTTGAATCCACATGTTGTCTTAGTGAATGATTCTTTGGTTGTTAGGATGAATCTTGATTTGGGTAGCTTCGAGGGATACTTGACAGACTCTGACTCTTCGGTCACCAGCGATAATATCATTCATATTTATAACCTTGAACCAACCATTGCCTTATCTCTTGTTTATCCCGACCTTATTGATTGGTCTCAACGCTATCAAGAACCTGAGCTTTTAACATTCCAAAATGATTATGAGATAGCTTGTTAACTAAATGCCATTGAACCTATAATCTCTTCCACCAGCGAACCGGCTACCAGTATGATAGAGCCAGACATCAAGTACCTTAGTCACAAGATAAAGAGAAAAGAAAATAAAAAGAATAGGTGTTCTGATGGCAAAAACCACTATGTGGCAGTGTCAGAACCGAAAAAAGTAAAAAATAAATGACATATCCAAGGGTGAAAACCTCTTTGAGGTGCCTAAGGATGAGGTACTTGATCGTCTCCCCAGTTATTTCTAGGATTGATCTTCAGTGCTCATTGAGCCAACACAAACAGTTAATTTGGGTACAAATGAGGCTCCACAAACAGTACACTTGGCTGAGTCCTTGTCACCAATAGAAAAAATAGACTTACACTAAGTTCTTATAGAGAAAGAAGATCAATTTTTCATGGACTTATTCAGATATGCCGGGATTGGACATCAATCTTATTATGCATCACTTATCCATAGCTCCAAATGTCAAACCAGTTAAACAAAAATTGAGGAAAATGCATACTCACATAGCTCTTTTAGTCAAAGCCGAATTAGAGAAACTCCTTGGAGAAAAATTCATAAGAGCTATTGCTTATGCTGAATGGATATCAAATATTGTACTAGTTTCCAAACATGACAAATCCATTCAAGTTTGCATAGACTTTAGATATCTCAATAGAGCATGCCCAAAGGATGAATTTCCACTCCCCAACATAGACATGATAGTGGATATGACTGCGGGTTATGAGATTTATTCCTTGATGGATGGTTTTTCTGGGTACAATCAAATTAAGATAGCTCTCGAAGATCAAGAAAAGACTGTATTTACTTTTGCATGGGGTACCTATTGTTGGAATGTTATGCCTTTTGGATTAAAAAATGCAGGAGCTACCTACCAACGAGCTATGACAACTATTTTTCATGATATGATGCATAAGAATATGGAAGATTATGTGGATGACACCTTGGCCAAATCTAAACAAAGAAATACACAATTAGATGATTTGGAAGTAATTCTAGATCGTATGGAACAATTTCAACTAAGACTAAATCCTAAAAAGTGTGTATTTGGAGTCACCACTGGAAAACTACTTGTATTCATCATTTCAGAAAAAGGAATAGAGGTGGACCCTGAAAAAGTTCAAGTGATCATTGATATGCCACCTCCTAAAAACATTAGTCAAATGAGGAGTCTTCAGGGACGTCTTCAATCTACAAGGAGATTTATTTCACAACTGGCAGATAGAGCTCAACCCTTCAATAAGAACTTGCATAAAAGGAGTCAAATGTGTTTGGAATGAGGATTGTCAAAAGAGAATAGATCAAATTAAGAAGTACTTGGCAAGTCCTCCTATTTTAATGCCTCCTATCCCAGGAAAACCTCTTATTTTATACATTTCAACAACAAAATCTTCCTTGGGGGCATTGCTAGCTCAACTTGATGAAAATGGGAAAGAAAGAGCAATATACTACATTAGCCATACTCTTGTTTCATATGAGGTTAATTACACTAGCATTGAGAAATCTTGCCTTGCTGTTGTGTTTGCTTCCCAAAAGTTGCAACATTACATGCTTGCACATACTATACACCTCATAGCCAAAATAGATCCACTCAAATATTTGCTAAGTAAGGCTGTCCTCACAGGTAGACTTGCTAAATGGATGATGATACTTTCAGAATTTGACATAGAGTACATTGAGCGTAAGGCAATCAAAGGACACGCTATAGCAGATTAATTGGCTGATTTCCCATTACAAGATGATGTACCTATTCAAGTTGACTTCCTAGATGAACATCTTATGTATATGACTGAAAGAACTTGGAAGATGTTCTTTGATGAATCTTTTATGCAAAATGGTTCAGGAGCTGGTGTTTTGTTTTTTTCTCCTCATGGGTACACAATTCCTAAGTCTTACAAATTATTATTCCCATGTACAAACAACATTGCTGAGTATGAAGCTTTAACGAACGAATGGACTTAAGATAGCCATAGAATGGATAATCATAGAGTTACACATCTATGGGGATTCACAACTGATAATCAACCAAGTTAATGATGAATATCAAACAAAACATGAGAAAATGGTACCTTACAAGAAAATGGTTGATTCCTTAAAAAGATACTTCACATTTGTCACATTTCAACAAATCCCTAGAGCAGAAAACAAAGCAGCTGATGCTATGGCTACACTTGCTTCACTCCTTCAGTTAGAACAACATGAATCAAGATTTGAATTCTTGGTGGAAGAGCTACATCACCCTATCTTTGATTCCCAAGAAAGCCATATCATTTGTACCCTTGTTGGTCATGAATCATCTCGTTATGGTGCCATTTACTCATATCTTCGTGATGGCATTATACCTGAAACCTTTAATCGATCTGAACGCAGAAACCTTACCTGAAATGCCTCTCGCCATTCCCTTATTGCAGGTGATTTGTATAGGAGGGGTCTAGATGGAACACTTCGTAGATGCTTAGAAAAGGAAGAATCCGATCAAGCATTATTTGACATTCACGAGGGCATCTGTGGGGGACACTCCAATGGTCTTGCCATGACCCGAAGGTTGCTTAGGGCAGGGTACTATTGGCCCACGATGCAGATTGATACAGTAGCTTTTGCAAAGTCATGTGAAAAGTGTCAAAAACATGGTAACCTGATACATGCTCTAGGTGGACACAAATTTATCATCACTGCTACTGATTACTTTACTAAATGGGTAGAAGCTGTCCCACTTTCTGTTGCCTCTGGCAAGACAGTTTCTCTATTCATTTTAAACCATATCATTTGTCGATATGGAGTGCCTTCTGAGATTATCAATGACAACAGAGGCCAGTTTAAAAATAAGGACCTTAAACAACTTTGCAAGAAATTCAAGGTTAAACAACATTGGTCCTCCATTTACTTCCCACAAGGAAATGGTCAAGCAGAGGCATCAAACAAGGCCATTCTTAAAATTTTGCATAGAACAGTGTGTAAGAATGGTAAAGATTGGCATTTACAGATAAATATGGCTTTGTGGGCCTATAGAGCGAGTATTCGTACTCCTACTGGGGCTACTCCTTTTTCCCTTTCGTATGGTGCTGAAGCAGTGCTACCTTTGGAGGTTGAGATTCCTTCACTAAGAGTTTCTCTCCATGGTCTAGTTACAGATGAAGACTACTGCACCATGAGACTTCAAGAGTTAGAACTTCTAGATGAAAAATGTCAAGCATCATTTTACCATATGAGGGTCTATCAAAAGCGTATGTCCAAAGCCTTCAACAAAAAGGTTTGCCCTAGAGAATTCCAAGTGGGAGATCTTGTCCTACATGAAAATCCTAAGAATCAACAGCATAGAGATCAAAAGGGCAAATTTGAACCTAATTGGCTTGGACCTTACATTATCGCAACAACTTTTGGGATAGGTGTTTATTTACTATCTACAAAGGAGGGAGAACAACTCCCTAATCCTATCAATGTTTTTCACCTGAAGAAGTTCTATCCATGATGCCCATTCTATCTGGGGGCATCCTTTGTACATAATTATTGATCCTGAAAAAATCTAAAAAAATTATATATTGTCAAAAATTTTAAAAATAAAAAAATGTTGTGAAAAAATGATCATCTCAGTGAAAACCTAGCAATAGGCGCTTTGATGTATCTCCAAAAAAATTATATATTCCAAAAATACAAAAAAAATATTCAAAAATTGAAAAATTAAAAAAAAAAAGAAAAAGTGCCTTGGTGAAAACCTTGAAACAGGCGCCTTGGTAGCAAAAATTCAAATTTTTTTATCAAAAGTCCTGAAAAAAGAATAAAGAAAAAAATGAAAAATGAACAAATTATAATAAAATCCAAGTGTGAAAACCTGAAAATGGGCACTACTTGAGGCCTTTGCACCCCTGTTTCTTAGTGTGTGTCCTCGACATTTAGCCTTTCTCCATCATGTCTTGTCCTTGTTGCCCTGGTCTGGAATTGGTCTTTGTCTTTGTCTATGGGGCATACCTATGTTAGCTTTGGTCTCTTGGATGCGTTTGTCTTTAAGACACCTCGCAAATGGTGTTTTTCAACACCACCCCAACTATATTTTTCAATACAACCCTTGACATTGAGTGTTTTTCAACACTTATCGGTTTGGTCTTACCCCGTTTTGTCATGTGGTCTTACTTGCTTGCAAGCATTCAATCCTTATCCTCGAAACTCGGTATCAGTTAGCACACTTAAATTTTTAAACACAACACTTAAAACTTGAGCTATGTCATGATCTTTTCTTTGTGTGCTGACTGTTATTGATTTTCGTTGAGTGTCCTTGTCTAATAAGTCTCTCCATGATGCATAGCTAGAGGACTTGGGGCATGAGACATGTTTTTATTTGCTTCCTGCTTTATGCTTAACTATTTTTGCACAACTATTCTTCTGGTCATCCTGGCCTCTATGCCTTGATGCGAGCGTGGTTTTGCTATATTAAATTGGGTAAGGTAACATCACAGTCATCTTGACCTTTATGTGTTTGATGCTTATGTTAGAATCTTTCCACATTCCAATCCTATATAAATCACATTCATATCTTCATAGTTGCACTTGTGACTAGTGATGATTGTGTGATTTTTTGATGTCCGTTAATAATGGCCCAATGATGAAAATAAGTTCCTTTACATTCTCTTATGAATGATGAACACAAGATCCTATGTTTGTTGCTCTATTGCAAGTACACCTTTGCATTTTCATGTAGCTTGCATTGTTAGACCTCTTGTTAGTTTGCATTTTAGGCTGCATTATGAGTTTGAGGGTTTCCTTCATCTTTCTTGTGGACTTTTAATCAACGGTGATCATGTTTGATCTTCATTTCCTTATCTTCTTTCGTGATCTCAATCAAAATTTTATATCTTAAACAGTTGATTAATTTTGGGGCATTCTCTCTCTTGAGGCAAATTCTCTTTCTTCTCTCCATTTCTTTCCACCTCTTCCAAACTTCTATCTTTCATTCGTTTTCACCCCACTTCTTCTTCTTCTTCTTCAACCTTGGGGCATAATATTTCATGCTTAATGATCTACCTTGGTTCTTTGATCCTTATATCTTTCATCTTACATCAAGAACCTTATCTTTAGTTCGATTTGATCAAATTTATCAATTTGATGTTTCTCTTCTATCTCATTTCTATTTCAATCACGAGGGGGCAGTACCTATCAAACTTCAATCTTTGATTCAGCTTTATCAATTATATCAGTCTTTTTTGAGATTCTTATCTTTGACATGTCAATTACTTATGTTGGTGCTGACTTTGTCTTTTTCAATTGTGCTTATTTTTGTTCTGATGTGTTCCCGAATCAACCACATGTCTGGGTTGTTTTGTGATCCCAAGTCGACCTCACACTTCAACTGCATTCTTTGACTACATGTGTTCCCGAGTTGACCACACATTCATCAAAGAGGGGCAAATGTATGCACCCTAAAATGGTCGCCTAGACTTTGGGCCCCATTTCTCATTTTATCAATTTATCAAATTTCCTGAATCAATGCTTTGCAACATTTTCAATTCAAATCAATTTCCTTGATCAAATTGTAATTAATTCAATTATTCAATTATTTCAATATTTCCTAAGATTTGATCATTTTTATCTAATTAAAAGATTTAATTTTCTTTTTAATTAAATAAAATTTATCTTATTTAATTAAAAGATTTAATCTCCATTTTAATTAATTTTTTTTTCTTATTTAATTAAAGTAAATTTCTCCCTTTTAATTAAGTAAAATTCCTCTTATTTAATTAAATTCAATTTCCCCCATTTAATTAAATAAAATTATTCTAATTTATTTAATTGAAAGAAAACCCCTCTTTTAATTAAATAAATAAAAATCCCCACTTAAAGCACTTTATTTGATGAAAAATGAAATACATTAAATTAAATTAAATAAAAATCCTTTTTTCATCACATCTTCCTAAGTGGTGGGTTTTTGCCTCTTAATCTCAACCATTGATCAATTCTTTTTGCCTCTTAATCTCAATCATTCACATTTTTTAATAAGGAAATCTCTCCTTCTCATTTTCATATTAGGTTTTCATAGTATTGTTATGCTGTAGGTTTGGAGAGCAATTTTAGAGGAGGATTTGAGCATTTGAGCTTGGATGTTGCAACTTCTCTCTTCTTGTCTTCTTCTTCTTGCATTCATGGCTACTCATATATATTAGATTCATGTTTATTTTCATTTATTAAACTTGCATTTGTATTTCCTTTCATGGATTAATCATGCATTGTTATCATTTAGATTAATTTATTTTTATGCATTGTTATCATATAGAGTAGATCTCATTTTCATGCATTGAATCTCTCATTTCATGGTGTACTTGCATAGGCACTAACTAGGTCAATCTAAGGGCCTCTATTTCAAACCTTTGCACTCCATGACTAGAGAGCTATGAGTCGATATTTGAGGCCTCATTTTTGAGCAACCTTGGATGGAATGATTCAAAGAAGTGTGTCAACATTTTAGCACACAATATTATACAACCATTGCATAAATCCTATCAGGCATATTCATAACATTGAAGATATTCTAGCAAAGGAAAGGGATACACTGAATAGAATGGTGGACAGTTGTGAGACCTCCTCACAATCTATATCAGATATGGACAAGGAAATAACAAAGATTTATGACAAGATGAATGTATTAGATATTGAGAAAGAGAGAGTCATGACAAGATTTGGTCTGTTGAAGAGTCTAATCACTCCTAAACTATCAATTCTTGAAGTTTATTTATCTAATATGGAGAAGACTGTAGAATCATTAACAAATTCTAAAAGCCGTAGAGACATCATCCTATGCACTAAATGTACTAATTCATGTTAGTCAGTTAATGATTGATTCATGGAGCACTAAAGTGAAGATCATGGAAGACACCTTCTAGGATGTACTTAAACTGGTGAGAAAACACTGAAATCCCACAACTTTGTAAATTTTGGATGCACCTTTGTCATTGTTGTCAAAGGGGGAGAAGAGAAGAAAAATGTGTAATGAGTTGGAAGAAAATGATAATGAAAAAAATAAAATAAAATAATATATATATATGTGTGTGTGTGTGTGTGTGTGTGTGTGTGTGTGTGTGTGTGGAAAAGAGAAAAAGAGAGAAGAACAGTGAGTTGGGACACTTAGTCATTTTTTGCTAAGTGTTGCCATCAATGCCAAAGGGAAAGATTGTTGGCAAGTGATGATTTTTGTATGATATGAGACACTTATGGGTTTTCATTTATGGCAACATATCTGGTATATTGATCGATTGGATCCAAGTACAGTTTTGGAGATACAATCTTCAAAATGACTAAGTATAGAAGCAAAAATACAGAGTATGCCAATATTGTTTTGAGTATCAAAGATTGAGTATGATGAGTTATGACTTGAGAGCTTAGTGAAAGATACTACAGAGTATGTATGACCTCCACCTAAGATCAATTTAGTTTTGGTGATGATTACAGTGACTTAGAGAGAATTGAAGACATGCGAAGACATTAGAACAACGTAACAGAGCAGTTGAATAGTAGCGATGATTTAAGGAGTATGTTGTGGACTCATGGAAAACTAAGTTGGATTATGATTTTGGATAACCTATATTTTGGTTATGTAAGAGCGCCGACTTTGTATTTGCTCTTAACAATATTTATTTTGTATTGAGAGCCAACTATGTGATAATGTTTAAGAGAGACGACTTAATGTTGTGAAAGATATATATATA
>MU225768.1:2741522-2763241 GCA_018584345.1 Thuja plicata
TCAAGGATGGTAGCAATAGATGCCCGATACTAAGTGACAACCTCTATGTATAAAATCCTCTAACAAGGTTGCACTTAACAATGTGTTTGTAACCTTTAACAGGGTTGGCTCCTAATAGGGCTCACTTGAGAAGAGTAAAAATTTGGGGTACCAGTCCCAGTGGTTTTTCCCCTAACAGGGTTTCCACGTTAAAATTCATGTGTTACGTGTGTGTGATTCATTTCTGCACTGTTTTGTATCTTACATAGCTAACTCTAGATTGATTGGTATACTCTGCTTATTTACTGAGATTCGGTAAATAGTTATACTGCTTATCGGTAATCAAGAAATAATAAGGATTGATAGAGAAAACTGACAGACAGTTAATCATTATTAGTATTTCATGGAATGCATCTTGTAGGGACATAATAATCTGAGGTTTATTGATTGGTGGTTAAGTTTGAAGGATAAATTTTTGAGGCCACTGATTCACCCCCCCTCTCAGTTATTACTAACAATTGGTATCAGAGTTTGTGTGCTTTGAAAGGAAGGTTTCAAGACCTAAGATGAATAACTTTGATAATAGTGTCTTACCAAACTTAGAGTTTGCATTTAAGTCTTCTATGAGAATAAGAAAATCAAGTCATAGACACACATCTAGAAGAGATAGTGAAAGTGAAAGTGCAGAAGAAGATCTAGGTGAAATAGAAGCACTTATGGCTAGAAGAATGCAGAGAGGAAAAGGTAAATACAAAGGCAAGTTACCACTTGTATGCTTTAATTGTAAAGAGATTGGAAACTTTGCTGCAAGATGTCCTAACAGAAGAAAAGATGACAAAGTTAATGACAGATCTTTTGAGAAGAAATATGACAGAGGTGATAACAAAGATTACAGAAGTTACCAACAATCAGAAAAAAGAGATAAATGAGACCACAAGGAAAAAGGCAAGAAAGCCAGCTACCTAGCTGCTTGCAAAGATGAAGAAACTGACACCGACCTGATGAAGACATCGAGATGGTGTTTGTGACTGTGAAAGATGATTGAGATGAAGATGAAAGGTATGTAGAATCTGTACTCATATCTAAGGTTAGCAAGAATGACATCTGGATTATAGATAGTGGCTGCACTCACCACATGACCGGTGACAAAGAAAAGCTTAAAACTTTTGAGTATTATAATGGTGGTACAGTAAGAATGGGTAATGATACACCTTGTCCAGTTGAAGGTAAAGGAACTATAATGTTGAATAACCTGATTAGATGTGAAAATTCTTATTGGGTAAAAACATTGAAATATAATCTGTTGAGTGTTTCTTAGATGAATAATTTAGGTCACAGAGTAGCATTTGAGAATAAGAAGGCAAAGATCTTCAATGAATCATGAAGATTGATTGGTACTGGTGAACATATAAAAGGTAACTTATTCTATCTGAATGATACTAACACCACTTGCTTAATGAATAGAAATGAAGACATATGGTTGTGGCGCAAAAGATTGTGTGATGTGAATTTTGACAAGATGATGAAAATAAGTAGAAGGAGAAATGTAAGAGGCTTACCGACGATGACAAAGCCCGACAACATCATGTGCAAGAATTGTCAAAAAGGTAAAATGACAAAGTCTAGTTTCAAAAGTAAAACCCACACATCTGATGACATTCTAGAATTACTCCATACTGATCTATATGGACCAATGAGGACAAAGAGTTATTATGGAGATAGATATTTTATTCTCTTTGTTGATGATTACTCTAGAATGATGACAGTTATGTTTCTAAAAGATAAATCTGAAGCATTCAAGATGTTTAAATGGTATAAGGCTATGATAGAAAACAAAGTGGTAAGGATTTGAAATGCTTGAGATCAGATAGAGGAAGAGAGTTTATATCAGATGAATTCACTAATTTTTGTAATGATCATGGTATAAAAAGACAAGTTTCCTCACCAAGAACACCACAACAAAATGGGATTTATAAGAGAAGGAACATATCAATAGTTTATTGTGCTAGAACACTGATGATAGAGAAAGGCATCACCCAAATATTTTGGAGGGAAGCTATCAGTACTGTTGTCTACACATTAAACAGAGTACAATTGAAGAAAGACACAAATAAGACACCCTATGAGCTATGGTATGGTAAAAGACCCAATGTAAGTTACTTCAAAATCTTTGGTAGTCAATGTTATATCTTAAAGGATGATAGAAATGGAAAGCTTGACGCCAAGAGTGATAAAGGTATTTCTAGGGTATTCCACCAAAAGCAAGGCTTATAAATGTCTTATTAAGGCCTCTAACAAAATTGTTGAAAGTACAAATGTAAAGATAGATGAATTTGTAGAAAAGAATGAGATGAAAAGCATAAAAGAACCAGAGGACTACAACAAGTTTGTATACTGTGAAGAACCCAACACTCTGCCCGAGCAATAGTGCTTAATTCCTGAGCAAAATAATTTTGTAACCGACGGTCAGGTTGCAAATACCGACTGTCAGGATAATGATCAAAATAATGTGCAAGGTGATGAAGAACAGAATGAAGGAACAAATGATGATCAAGATGATAGACAGAGAGCTGTACCTGTTCTTTCCAGATATGTAAGAAGGAACCATCCAGAGATCCAGATCATAGGAGATAAGAAAGCTGGAACAACAATAAGAAGTAAGTCTTTAAACTCAAGTTATTTAATTTGTGAGTTTGAGCTAAAATATGTCAATGCTGCACTTGATAATGAAGAATGGATAAGTGATATGAATGATGAGATTGAAAATAACAAGACATGGTCACTTGTGCCAAGACCAGATGACAAGAATGTCATCGGTACTAAATGGATATTCAAGAATAAGCTGAATGAGAATGGAGAAGTCACAAGAAATAAAGCAAGACTAGTATGCAAGGGGGTATGCACAAGAGGAAGGTATTGACTATGGAGAAACCTTTGCACCCATTTATAGGCTAGAAGGTGTAAGAATACTACTTGCTTATGCTGCATTCAAAGGATTCGAGGTATATCAGATGGATGTCAAGTCAACATTTCTAAATGGAATACTTGAAGAAGAGGTATACATTGAGAAACCAGAAGGGTTTGTAGATCCAGACAAGAGAAACATGGTATGAAAACTTCATAAAGCCTTGTATGGATTGAAACAAGCTCCAAGAGCCTGGTATGAACAACTTCATTCCTATCTTATAAGTATTGGATTTGTAAGGACTAGTGAAAACAGTAATCTTTATTTGAAGGAAGATATTGATGCTAACACTTTGATTGCTGAAATATTTGTTGATGACATCATATTTGGGGGCAATGATATGTTATGCAAATAATTTTCTAATGAGATGAGCAAAGAGTTTGAGATGTCCATTTTTGGAGAGATCAAGTTCTTTCTTGGTCTACAGATCATTCAACAAAGTGAAGGTATTTTCATTACACAGTCCAAATACATTAAAGAGTTCCTAAAAATATTCAAGATGGAAGATTCCAAACCAGTTGGAACACTGATGGCTAATGGATGTAAGTTGACAAAGGAGGACAAGACAACAGAGGTAAATCAGACTTTGTACAGATCAATGATTGAAAAACTCATGTATGTTGTACACACTAGACCAGATATTGCACATGCAGTAGGAATTGTTTCTAGATTTTCTGCTAACCCCAGGGAATCACATATGACTACTGTGAAAATAATTTTAAGATATCTAAAGAATATCGAGGAATATGGCTTATGGTATAGAAGAGAAGGAAAATTTGAACTTAAGGTGTTTACCAATGCTGATTGGGATGGAAATCTTGATGACCGGAAGAGCACAACTGCAGGAGAATTCTTTATGGGTGACAGACTTGTCACATGGAATAGCAAGAAGCAAGGATGCATCTCTCAGTCTACTGCAGAAGCAGAGTATGTTGCTGCTGTGAATTGCTCAAATATTTAATGAATCAAACAGTTACTGGAAGGTATGCATATGAAGATCCTAGAACCAGTGATTATCTATTGTGATAACACCAGTGAAATAAACATTTCCAAGAATCCAGTCATGCATGCTAAGACTAAACACATTGCTATCAAGTATCATTGTTTGAGAGAACAAGTTCAAGCAAAGGAAGTGACACTTGAGTATGTGCAATCCAAAGAACAATTAGCTAATATCTTCACCAAGCCACTAGCCAAGGATACATTTGAGTACTTGAGAAAGAGACTAGGGGTTAAACCCTTGTCTACCAGTCAGTAAAATGACTGAAGGCTGCATCAACCTACATATTATCAGAATATCAGTAATGGTGATGCAAGAAAAAAGATGAACTTCAAAGATACATCTATATACAGACATGTATATATCTTCACCGAGCACCAGAGAATATTTATGATGGATAAGGGAAATTCAAGGAATATATTATGGATGGAGAGAAATGATTGTTTGAAATAAATGTCAGATATTTGTAAAATATTTGTTTGGCATTGTTGTCAAAGGGAGAGAAATTATCCATATTATCAGATCTTTCTGGAAAGGGAGAGAGATTATTCATTATCACATTACTCCAATAGGGAGAGATTATATCCTTAGGAAGAGAAATTGTATGGAAAGATTATACAAAGGGAGAGTTGCTGACAACAGAAAAAGACATCAAAAGAGAAAGAATAGTCAAGGGAGAGAAATTGACACAAGGAAAGAACACAAGACATAAGAATACAAAGAGCTACAAGAATCAAATCTAAGCTAAAATAGAGCTTACTGATGGTTAGACATTTATCGGTTTTCAGAACAAAAAGATTGGTAGTTTGATGAATCTCAACTGTTGTATTTCATATTGTATTAGAAATAGTAGTGTGATAATATAGTATGTTGGCATCAATTCCAAAGGGAGAGATTGATGAAATGCAACTGATTGAATGTTTGACAATGTTAAGTTGAAGATAATGCAAGACATTAAATCAGTTTATGTATTGTATTGTCATTGATGTCAACTTGATATCATCTGTATGGTCATGTACATAATTCCAAAGACTTCAAAAAACCAAAGGAACAAATGTTATGCTTTCAGTAATGCATAAAAGTCAAGTATTCACTAAGTGACAAATAACACCGATAGAGAGCACACCGACGAACAGAGCAAAGAAGAACAGTCACAGTGATACCCGACGAACAAAAGTATAGTGTTGCCCAACGAAGCAAAACCACAGGATGCCCAACGAGAAAAGTCAGAAGGTTGCCCGACGAGCTAAAGACAATGTTGCTTGATAAGTGAAATTCCAATGATGCCCGACGGACAGAGATCACGAAGCTAACTGGAGTCTCACCGATGGAACTATCAGTTATCACCGACAACTAACTGCAATGATGACCAATGGAATAGAGTTCAGAAAATGACAAAATATCTAGCTAGCAGAGCTAAAAATAGACTTAACTGGTTGTCTACTTTGTTTTATTCGACCAGAGATAAGTGATTGATTTAAAGATGATTTGTATAGTTGGCAAGAAGATATCTATGAGACAAATCAGGAGTTATGCTTTAAATCTAATTGGCTAGATTATTTTTCACGCAAAGAATCAAGAAATAATGAATATCATGTCTATATAAGAGACAAGCTTAATTCATTTATGAATGGGATTAAGGGGAGTGAATAGAAAGAGGATGCTGAAGAGAAATTGACGAAAACAACTTCATGCAGTCCTAATCAAACAAGCTGAAGGAAGAGCTAAGGAATTCTGCAGACACCGACGAACAGTGACCACAACATCACAGAGTAGAAAGTATGGAGCACAAGGATTGAATTGATACATTGGTCAGAGAGGTAATATACTTAAATAGATCTGAAAATCTGAAATTCAAAGTTGCAATATGAACAGGTCATAGTGTTTCAGTTTAACCATTGAAGCATCAAGTCTCTTAACCGAGCAGGAATTAATAGTCTTCTAGATATTGAGGTACATCTGAAAGAGTGCCAAAAATGTTGATTCATGAAAGTAGCATTGGACATGCCCGATACCTATTGACAGTTTAAGAAGGAGGATGATTCAAGGATGGTAGCAATAGATGCCCGATACTAAGTGACAACCTCTAAGTATAAAATCCTCTAACAAGGTCACACTTAACAGTGTGTTTGTAACCTTTAATAGGGTTGGCTCCTAACAGGGCTCACTTCAGAAGAGTGAAAATTTGGGGTACCGGTCCCAGTGGTTTTTCCCCTAACAGGGTTTCCACGTTAAAATTCATTTGTTATGTGTGTATGATTCATTTCTGTACTATTTTGTATCTTAGCTAACTCTGGATTGATCGGTATAATCTGCTTATTTACTGAGTTTCGGTAAATAGTTATACTGCTTATCAAAAATCAAGAAAGAATAAGGATTGACAGAGAAAATCGACAGACAGTTAATCATTATTAGTATTTCATGGCATGCATCTTGTAGGGACATAATAATCTAAGGTTTATTGATTGGTGGTTAAATTTGAAGGATAAATTTTTGAGGCCACTGATTCACCCCCCCTCTGAGTTATTACTAACACTATGTATCAAAATGGATGAATTGTTACTTGAAAAAATCCTCTACATGCTAATGAATGATTTTGATAAGATTGTCATTGCTATCAACTAACATCAAGTATAGAGTACTATCAGAAAATAATATTTTATCGGCAAAAAATTATGATTATCAATAAAGATTATCACTAATTTTTATCGGCGAAAGGAAAAGAAAATACTAGAATCAAGGATGACATCTTACTATCAAAATGACCCACAGAAGAATTGAGAAACCCTAATTAGGTTAGACATAGGTCAAATAGATTAGGTCAGACAAATACTTTAAAAATAAATCAGAGAGAAATATATATAGTGAAGATATAGATAAGAAGAAAGAAGCGAAGTATCGATGAAGACTAGCGAAGTGTAAATCAAGAAAGGAACAAAGAAAAATGAGATCTGACAAGCTTTAGGAGAAAGCATTAACAGGTCAAATTTCTTGTTGATTTATTCCTAACAGTTTAGCAACAAGATTGTGAAATTCCTAATCAGGTAGTCTCTAATGGGACTTAGAAGTTCTATTCAGGAACTTAGTATAAATTATTTAACAAGGTGAATACTGCATAAGTGGGATAAAATCTCTTAATAGAGTAGTCTTTGAAAGGACATTCAATACTCCTAACAGGGTAATAATTACTCCTAATAGGGTAAAGTCATTTAAAAGATGACATCTTTGTAAGCTCTTAACCAGGCACCTTATTATTGCAGTGATAAGTTGTGGGTCTCATTCCCACTGCAGTTTTTCCCTCTTACCAAGGGTTTTATGCGACACCAAAATATTGTGTGAAGTGTTTGAATGTTTATGTGTTACGTGTTTGTTAATTTTCAATTTATCAGTTATCGATAAAAGGCAAAATAGATATCGATATAGGTAAACATATAAGTTTAAGTTTGAGATTGATAGGGAAAAAATGTGAATTGTTTGAGGTACCGATTCACCCCCCCTCTCAATCCCTTACCAAAATATTTTCAAAAATTGGTATCTGAGCTCATTGGTTCTCTAGAAGAAAAGCTTAACAGCTTGGAGTAGATCTGGGATAATGGAAAGTGTTGTTTCATCAGATTTATAGCAAATAGTAATATGAAAGTATTATAAAAATGCTGATAGATGTATTTCTAGATTTATTTGTTGGTTTAATATGAGAAGACTTGCATTCAATTGATGTATATGCTTGTCTTTTTTTTTGATCTATGAATGAGCATTTATATGAGGGAGGCAAGTTAGTACAGAGATATGTCTCCATGTGGAGACATCTCCCTATTTTAACGCACCTCTCAATAACAATAGATCACATATTAATAAACCAATCATCATGATCAGTTGATGCAATGAAATGGTATAAGTAATACCCAATACTAATAAATTGACATGAGTTAATAACCAATATCGTATGGTTATTGAACCGATAACATATAACTATTTCATAACCGATATTGATCGGTATTTGAATATCCATTCGGTTATTTGATAAGATAACACATTTATTTAATTTGATCCATGATAATAATATTATGAAGGATATCAAATGTAAGCATATATATAGTAAGATATACATAATAATAATAACTATTAAATATTATTATATATATTAATATGAATGCATAATATATATTGATATTTTATCATAATAATCATTTTATCTGAATGAAGCTACAAACATCAACAATCCCTCTTAGCTAGGGAAGATTAAAAGGATCAAATAAATGCAAATCACAATAAGTCCATTAATTGTGAGAAAAAGAAGATATCATCTTGCCGTGATATCAAGAGATATGGTATGAGCAGGAATGTCAAGTCACATGATATTCACCATACTACAAATATAGAAGATATCACCTCACCGTGATATCAGGAGATATGTTATGAGAAAAAATATCAAGTCACATGATATTCACCATATCTCACAAATATAGAAGATATCACCTCACTGTTATGAGAAAGAATATCAACTCATATGATATTCACCATATCTCACAAATATCCATGGTATGTGCAACAACATCACGTCTCATGATGTCTTTCATATGGATACTAAGTTTACGTAGAGACATGTCACTACATGACATGTCTCATACAGTCCAATCAATATGTAATACTAAGTTCATAATGATCCTAATATGATCCATATGGATGCTAAGAAATCACATATCACATAACTTGTGATATGAAGAATCACCTAACTCATGATATCACCTAACTCATGATACAAAGTATCACATATCACATAACTCGTGATATGAAGTATCACTTAACATGTGATACCAAGTTTTACATATCACCTAACATGTGATATGAGGAATCACCTAACACATGGTACCAAGTTTTACATATCACCTAACACGTGATATGAAGAATCACCTAACTAACATGTGATACCAAGTTTTACATATCACCTAACATGTGATATGAGGAGTCACCTAACACGTGATACCCAATTTACATATCACCTAACTTGTGATATAACAGATAGAATATGCTCGAGGACATTACATTCTCCATATATACCCCTATTATGGTATGCGCACTGACATTACATCACATAATGTCTACCATAACGAATCATGGAACATCCATGAATCAAGATTATACCAAGTCATCATGATATCAACATAGCAAGATCGCCACCTTATAATGTTAAATACAAGTGTTCATTAACCAAAAAGTCATCACCTTTTAGAAATGTACAGAGGATGGGTGGGCCCATAAAGTCATGAAGTCACACACATGACATTCACCTTGACTTATCTCAGAGGGGGGATCCACCATGGCGCATCCCAGAGGTTGGAAACAAGGGCTTTCACCTTAGAGTTCTCTCTCAAAGAGAAGAATGCAATAACATACAAAATAATAGATCACAGATGTTAAAAATCCTTTTCATCTAAGGCTTTATCCTCTAATATACCAGGGTAAAAGTACGAAGCTGTGTCGCACTTGAGGACTATTTTCATAGTTTCGGCCGAAATATTTTTGGCCGTACATATGTGGCACCATGTGGCGTCGATGTGGCAAATGAGTTTCGGCCGAAACTGGTCTGGCCGAACCAGTTTCAGCCAAACATTCATGAGTAAATATAAGCCAACTATGTTATATTGATGAAGAATTGGCACATATTTATATAGGGGGGTTCGGGCGAACCAGTTCTGGTCGAAACTATCTATGTGGCATCCTATGTGGCAGCCAAATAGGCAAAACTTTCAAAATTACAGAACTTCTCACTTAGAGAACTGATTTCTTCATCAAAACTCAACCATTTTTAAAATCTAAATATACCCTTTTGTAGAGCTCGGAGTCTAGATTATGGTCATATAATTTTTATTGTGTTTTAATTACATTTAATATATTATAATTTGAAAAAACTCCAAGTAGGTATTTTAACATTGAAGAACATGCTCGTTCGAAAAAATAAAAAAATAGCAAATCATTTCGGAAAATTTTAAAACTTATATTTAACACTAGAGGAGAGAGTCCTCTTCAAGAATATATAATTTGTTTTGTATTTGGTGTAGATTTTCTAGGGCAAATTAGGTGGGAGACAAAAAATATTAATTTCGGGTAACTCCGACTTTGAATAGTTATAACAGACAAAATATATACTGAAAACCAATCTTTTTTTTTCTGCACTGGCTATACATGTCATCTAAAACATATCCTGAAATCAGAGGAAAACAAGATTATTTACATATATTTTGTTGGTGGGAACTAGACCCTCAATTTTCAGCATTTTTCAACAATTAAAAAATGGCCTTCAAAAATTAAAAAACTGTCAATTATTATTCAAAAAAATTTAAAAAAATTATAGGCATAAACTACATCCAATTTTACACATTTCATTAGTTTACATCATTTTCAAATTCTAAACAAAAATGCCACTTTTATGTCAATAAAGTTTAACAGTTTTGCATGTTGTGGTCCTCTTCCTTTGTAAAAGTGTGACACAAGTTTGTACTTTTACCCACCACATTTATCTTGAAAGTACACAACCTGAACTCTCTAGCAAAAAACTTGGTGATAATATCATCCATATGTTCTGTAGTGATAAGGCACCTTGAATAACATACTTATGTACTATATCTCTTATATATTTTTCATCACGCTTGGTGAACCCCAAGTCATCTAGGAATATAATGATGTAGAAGTTAGCATAAAGGAATTTCAACCATAGTCCTATCATAATCCTCTGATTGCAAAAACCATCTCCACTGTTGACTCCCTCTGAACCAATATGACCAAATTCCTTGGAGATCAGAATGAATCAGATTCTCTAGATGCTCCCTTTAAATTGTGAGGTCTTGCAACAACCTCCTGACCTCCTCATCCAAGGTTTCTTTTAGATGAATTATCTGACTCCCTCTGAATCTAATATCAACCTTCTACGAGAAAGTTATGTCTTTGTTCTTTAGTCTGCATTAAGCTCTTTTCTTGAATTCCCTATGATCCAACAACTTATCCATCTATCTAGGAATATCATGACCTAGATATCTGCATAAAATCCGTCTAGCCCACATATATGGAAATACATCATTTGAATTGCAATCCTTTGGCTTTTTATAATTTCCTAGTCACAAGGGAAACCATCTCAATATTTCCTACCCTTCTTAATCAGAATGATTAAGATCCTTGAAAAACAACGTTGGGAGATCGTCTAGTAGCTCCCTCTGTTACAGAACCATACATGGCCCCAATCATAAAAATTCTTGCTTCAAGAGACTCTCATCATTTGGTACATGATCATGTTGAAATTTTGATCATAACATTATCCACATGAAAAATTTACCATACAAAAGTGTACTTGTCTGATTCCAACATGAGTGAATGTAATAAACTGTGGATTTATCCCCAGGCTTGGCAACACCATACATTTATGATAATGTGGCTCTCTTCTGAAGTAGATATCAATCTTCTTTTCCTGCAAGAGCATCCCTGAAAAAGATCTAGGCAAATATCTCTTATAGTACATATAGAAATATAGATGAGAGAGAGACTACAATGAGTAGATAAATTTAATATTCAAGGATAATAGATACTTATCTGCACATCAACATCCTTGACACAAGTTGCTTCAATGAAGGTCCATATACATCAAATTAGAAAAAAAATTCTCAGACTATTTGAGAGACATCTCCCCTTTGAATCATCTCCCCACTAAGGATGGTTCAAATGAGAATGTAACATTGGTTATTATTCTCCCCACAATATACAATTCCCACTCTTATATCGTTGAATAATGCTTATGTCTTCTTGTGAAATGACTTGATTGCTCCAAGAGAGGTGACACTCTATAATTAATGATGTCTCAACTTAGTCCTTTAACATAGGCATTCCCCTCTCTCTCCAATTTGTAGACAATTATCCCTTCAATATTCCAAATTATTAATGAACTCAATCGTGATGAACCTGCAGGTTTAGGGGGGCCTCAGGCAGATTGCAAATAAATTCAAAACACACCATCCACATCTTAAAAATTGAGAATGCCTAGCTGATAACCTTCTTTGTACCAGGGATGACTACACTATCTGTTAGTAGTTAATGAACATCAATGCCTTTGCAACTGTTGACCCTTTTAGTACCTTTGAAGAAAGTCCAAGTCCTCTTGCCTGTCTCTATCCTCAACATTATGTGTCTATAACAGGTTTATATTGCTAGCACTTATATCTTGGATTTTATTCGACTATGCAACAAATGGACACATAGTAGGTTACAATATTCTCCAAGTCACGATCCCAATCAACATTCCCCATGCCTCGGATCATTCGATACCACCGATTGTAGTGGGATTAATGGAAATGACACCTCTCATATGTTACACTCATCTGCAATATCTTCAAATTGATTGTTGCAATTTCTTATCCGATAAATGGTAAGTTACTCACTTGTATCTGATATGCAATCATCCAATACTTGTGAATTAACTCTGCCCAATTTTGGGACTCCAATCCTCTAAATTTGTATCAACATTAAATTTATATCCAATATATGAGGATGTCAAATCAAACATTAAGGGGTTCTTCAATTATTTATTCAGTCATTATTGACTTCACAAAGAGATTGTATGGACTATGGACAATATGAAAATGTCCATAGGCATAAGCCTCCATTAACATTAATATTTGGATTGAATTCACAAGTCCATCGCTGATGCACAAGGGTGATTCACGGACATTATAACATGATGTAAAAGAAGCAACACTGATATTCATCCAAGACAATATCGTTATTAGAATTTGATCGGATATATCTGAATTTTATTATGTTGTTATTGTTTTACCAACATCAATGAATATAGAAACAAAGATATATATCTTTATAATCATCGAAAAACATTTATTCATAGATATCACGAATTCATGCCAATTTTCGTTGGTGCATCTCGTCTGTAAACATCATGTTTTCGAAAGGAACATTACCGTGATCATGAAATTTTATCTATGTTATAAAACTTGACGTCGTCACTATATAAACTCACTCCCTTCTGTACATAGTCTTAAGGCATGAAGAAGTTTAAACATATTCAAATTCCATCAGAGTTTGCACCTACGAAAAAAAGAAATCATCGAGCATCTGCATGTATTTCAACTTATAGGAGAGTCGTCTTTTCCACAGATTTAATTTTATGATGATACTTTGTCAAGCATACGTAATCATCTATAGATCAAACCATTTTTTATCGACTTGTCTTCTTAACATTTATTGTGGTCATTTCATTAGCTTGGTGCATTTTGGATATCAATAGTGTGAGAGTGGGCATTTTCTAAAAGTCTATGATTTTCATAGGCATCTTCATAGTCATCGACCATCCTCCAACAATGGCGCCTCTTCCTCAGTGGTGAGTTTCCCACTATAATAGTTATTGATACCACTGTCTTGGCTAGGTCACCTCACACCACTCCAGATCTGTGTGCACATAGCCCCTGCTGCCGCAGATCACACGTATTTTTCAACGACGGCTACCATTTTGAATTAATTGATCTTTGTTTTAAATATG
Source organism: Thuja plicata (assembly GCA_018584345.1). NCBI lineage: Eukaryota > Viridiplantae > Streptophyta > Pinopsida > Cupressales > Cupressaceae > Thuja > Thuja plicata. Next base: position 2,755,002 of record MU225768.1, read on the forward strand.
ATTTGGATCTTTCTTTAAGTAGTAAAGATTTCTCAAAGAAACATGGCTCTGATACCATGTTGTTTCATCAGATTTATAGCAAATATGAATATGGAAGTATTATAAAAATGTTGATAGATGTATTTCCAGATTTACTTGCTAGTTTAATATGAGAACACTTGCATTCAATTGTTGTATATGCTTGTCTTATTTTTTGATCTACGAATGAGCATTTATATGAGGGAGGCAAGTTAGTATCGAGATATGTCTCCATGTGGAGACATGTCCCTATATTAACGTGCCTCTCAATAACAACAGATCACAGATTAATAAACCAATCATCATGATCAATTGATGCAATGAAACGGTATAAGTAATACCCGATACTAATGAATCATAATGAGTTAATAACCAATATCGTATGGTTATTGAACTGATAGCATATAGCCATTTCATAACCGATATCAATCGGTCTTTGAATATCCATTTGGTTATTTTTTTTTTTTTTACCCCAAGGTATCCCCGCGACCCAGCCCGACGACCCAGCATCCCATATCTTGGGTACCAAGGGCGAGCTGGGGCAAGACTAATCCTCAGAGGATGAACCAAACCGCCCGCAAGCCAGGTTCATCGGTCAAATCTGGGTGAGATTCAAACCCGAGACCATGAGTCATCCACCCACAACCTCAAACCAACTCCACTACCAGTGCGGGCTCCATTTGGTTATTTGATAAGACACCACATTTATTTAATTTGATCCATGATATTAATATTATGAAGGAGATCAAATGTAAGTGTATATATATATATATATATATATACACACACAATCATAATACCTATTAAATAATATTATATATATTAATATGAATGTATAATATATATTGATCTTTTCTCATTATAATTATTTTATCTGAATGAAGCTACAAACATCAACATAAAATTATAGGTATTAGAAACAATTAGAGGAAGCCATAGAAGATGCTAATGAAATGATCCATGAATTGAAGAACAAGCTAAAGACATAATTTGCAAAATAGAAGAAACTAACCGAAAAAATAAACATGAGCCTTGATGACCTTGAAATTTTATCAGAATGAAGTATCAATTTTGAGGAAGCTGATGCTGCTATTGCTGATCTATTGAAAAAGAACAATGAATTAATTGAAGAAGTCAATCAGAAGAAGAAAGAACATGAAAGTCAAGCCTTGAGAATGACAGAATATTGGAAAGGATGAGAATTGCTGAAAGTGCCAAAGAACTCTTGAAACAGAAAAGAGAGATGTTGAAGAAACAATCATTGGAAAATACATACTACTGGAAAGACAACAGAGAGAGATTCATGCACAAAGAGAACTAATATAAAGTACCGGTGACATAAATTTACAACTACAAGCATAAAATCAGAAACTAAAGCAAGAGAACGAAGAATTGAAAAAATCAATACAAGACTCACAAAATTTGAACAAAGAATACAGAAGATTGAAGAACAAATAAAAAAATTAGAGAAAACCAGGTTACACTACTAGATTGGGATATATCGGCAACAACACTATGGAAATCGGAGAATCGTCAAAATCTGGAGAAACAAGTGACATACAAGAAAAGAAACCCTATAAGCCTACTTGCTACATTTATGGAAAATATGGTCACACAGTAAACATTTGTCGAAGAAAACAAGTAAGTTCTACTGAAAACACATCCTTTAACGATTATTACTATAACAACAACAAGTTTGGTCATAAAGAATATGGATGCAGATCTAAAACCATCACTAGATCATCTGAGTAAAATTTCTATGGATATTGTTATAAATGTAATCACTATGGACATAAAGCCAAAGATTGTAGAACCAAAACACAGACAATGAGGAAAATGGTACACTATTAGAGAAAAGAAGCGAACAACTCAGTTACATATTTTAAATGTGGAAAATCAGGACATACAACATCAGAATGCAGAAAAGGAAATAATGAAGTAAGAACTGAACCTTGGAGACTATTTGCACTACCATGTTATATTTGCTCAAAGTTTGGTCATGCCGCCTACAATTGTAGATATCGGTTTCCTATTGACAATGACAAAGATACCAGAAGAAAAAGAACTGTAAATCAAGAACAAGTCGAAGATGAAATTAAGAAGATATGGGTAAAGAAGGAAGTTGACACAACATCAATGGAAGCTCCTGTATTTAATGGCAAGGGAATTCAACCATCAACTAAGAAAGAAAGTAATTTCTTACGGACCTGAAACTTCATTAGAATCATCAATTAGTCTCTTAAATCAATCATGAGCTAGAGCATTCAATTAACATAAATAGACTTGATAAGTAATTAAGTAAAGTTGGAAATATTTGTATGAGATTATTATCGGTGAATTCATGTTACTATCGGTACACAAGGAATATTGTTAGCCTGCAATAAAGGTTTTAAAAATAAACGTTGGACACCTTGCCTCTATATATAGCGACACTCATCTTATGAAAGTCATATTCTGAAAAGTCAATGTGAAATCAAGCTTGAGCGAACATTACCAATTCATCTTACAAAAAGAATTTCTTAGCGAGTTGATTGAGTAGTAAACCCTAGACGATCGAAAAATTTCTTGAGAATTGTATAACAACTATTATGGATGAGAAGATTATATTAATTGACAGGAAATGGAACATGAATATCAATTAAATTCACTGCAAGCAATTGAAACAAATGAAGCTGGAGCATTATCTTGGATACCAAGTAGAGTTATATTGACAAAAGATGTTAGAGCTTATATTCAATACAAGCAGAGTGAGATCAGAGATGAAGATATAAGTACAACCTACAAGGAACTATACAAAGAGAATGAAATGCTGAATGAAGAGTATAGACATCTTGAAACAGAAAGTCTGACACATATCATGCACATGCCAAAGAATTTTGAAGTTGAATGGATTAAATGTGTATTGAGTAGAATACATGGAGACTACATATGGTTGGAAGGAGATAGACAAATTGAGATCACTAAGGAAATCATCTTTGCAGTCAATAGATTATCGACTAATGGAAGAAAATGTGTAAAGGAACTCGATTCTAGAACATAAATTGAAGGTATAGTAAGGTACAAGAAAGACCATACAACTTTTGTTGTAAGCAAAATTTTGGATAAAGAAATGAAAATTGCATCAATGGTTATCAGATACAAGATCTATCAAGAAAATAAAATAGACAACATATCTGGAGGAGCACGACAGGTTGCATATGAGATTTTTACTAAAGGAAACAAATATGATTTAGCAGAAAAGATGAGAAATCAATTGATGATGAATCTGAGAAAAATCAAGAAACAAGGATTGAAGTTTGGAGCGTTATTGGTATGTATATTTTTCTATGTACAAAATTATTTTCCGAGCATTGGTAAAGTACATTGGACAATAGGTGAACCAGTTATAAATCAAGTCAATAGGTATATTGAACAATTGGGAAGAAGTTACAATACAATAATGTGGAGTTATATCAAAGAATTTCAAACAAGAATGTATGGAAGATATCAGATATCACCTCACATTGTTAAGAAATATGAGAAAGATATATGTTTTTTAGTTAGTACGCACTCATGCATAATTAAAACAGTGGAACCACGAACTTCATGGCTATAACCTACTGGATATGAAACAAAGGAGAATGAATTAATAAAACATATTGAGAAACTGTTGGATCAACCTAAGGACATGGAAGCTAACCAGTTTAGAACCTCAGAAGAAGTTTACAGAAGGATAATATCAGAAGAAAAGAAATCAAAGGTTAGCAGTACAGTGAGAAAAGAGAAATCAACTACCATACCTGAAATATATGAAAAGATCAAGATTAAGCAAGCTAAACAGAGACAATCTATCATAACAACACCGTCTACAACAAGGAAGAATAGAAGAGGACAATCAACAACAAAAGCAAGCACAATAACACAAAGAAAGGAAAATGAACCCGAGACTGAACAAACAAGATCAAGAATACCGAGGACAACTAATGACTTAGCGGAAGGAATAAGAGAGCATGGAACTATCAGACATAATACATAGAATCAAGTCCATGACATGGACAAAAGAAGATAAGAAAACTATAGAAGATGCAATAGTATTTCACTTACACAAATTCAAAAGATTTCCAAATGAGTTAAGACAAAATATTCCCGAGGAATTACTAGACAAAATCAATATAAGATGGAATGAAGCCGCAAAGAAAGAAAAGTTAAGAAGAGAAATAACTTTGATTATCACAAAGCCATGAACAAGTGTTGAAGAACTTGATTTATTATTGATGAAATATGAAAATAGATTTCTTAGAAAGAGTAGAACAACCAAGTTACTAGCAAAATTACAGAAATAAGTAGAAGAAGATACACTACAAAAGCGGAACATGATCTTTAATACAGAAAGAGAAGACACCCCGATAAGATTTGAAGAAGGACAAGAGGATCAACCTATTGAAATACAAGATGAATCTGATGATACAAGTACTAAGGAAGATGAATATCTTGAGGAACAACTCACACTAGAGATTACGTATGAATACACTGGAACATAACAAGAAACACATGCTACCGATATAGCACCCACTATTGGTGAGATGACAGAAACCGAGGAAGAACAAGTTGCAATAACTTTAAAAAGTATGACTATGATTACAACAAAAGAAGAGAACAGAAACATAGACTAAAAAAGTGAAGAAATAGAATATTTAGATAAAAGACCTGACTTTGTAATTTTGAAGAGAGATCCAAATAAGCTACATTACAAGGAACAACTATTATATGTGGAGAAATACAGAGAAAAGACAACTATAGAGAAATAGTTAAGGGAGAAACAAAAGAGTATAATCATGAAGAGAACAGTTGAAACATTTTCAAGATTACTACCGACAACACTGTCGATGAGAATGAATTGGTTACAACATGGTTAAGAACATTTGTGGACACAATCAGAGATAATAAAAATATTAAAGAAGAACTAAGAGGAAAAATACAAAACAAATCATTTACTGATAGAAGCATAAATAAAATGACAGAAGTCACAAAAATGTTATCGAAGAGACTAAAGGATATAAAGGAGACATCAACTAAAGCAACTAACATCAGAAAGAAGCTACTTACATGTAATAATATATCAAATGAGGAATCATGTATGACAACTATACTTACGGATATGATGCAAAAACAGATACAAGCTACATCTAAATTGCTGAGCACAGTAGAAAGGAATGATAAAGAAGATATTACCAACAAAATAATAAATGTGAAGAGTCATATCACAACAATCAATCACCTATAGAAACAATGGAATACAGTTTTGGTAAAAGTAAAAACAAAAGGAGTAGAAAATAACTAATACCACAATAGTCACATCTTTTGATCGCCTTTGGCATTACTGTCAAAGGGGGTGTGATAAGAAGATGGGAGTGATACGAAGATGTGAGTAGTAAGAGAATGAGAGTAATAAGAAAATAAAACGAGGAAAGCAAAAGCTGAAGAGAGTATAGGAAAAGGGGAGCAACACATCAAATGGAGAACAATAAGAAGAATGATGATAGAAAAGTTTTTCCATCAATGCCAAAGGGGAAGATTGTTAATTGACAAAATACTCTATATGCTAATGAATGATTTTGATAAGATTTTCATTGCTGGACACTAACATCAAGTATAAAGTACTATTGAAAAAGAATAGTTTATCGGAAAAAGGTTATGACTATCGACAAAGTTTATCAAAAAATTTTATCGGTGAAAGGAAAAGAAAAGACTAGATTCAAGGATGACATTTTACTATCAAAATGACCTACGTAAGAATCAAGAAACCCTAATTAGGTCAGACAAATACTTTAAAAGGAGATCAAAGAGAGAAAGAGATATGATGGAGAAGATATAGAGAAGAAGAAAGAAGTGAAGTATCGGTGAAGACTAGTGAAGTGTAAATCAGGAAAGGAACGGAGAAGAATGAGATCTGAGAAGCTTTAGGAGAAAGCATTCACAAGTCAAATTTCTTGTTGATTTATTCCTAACAATCTAGCAACAAGATTATGAAATCCCTTAATCGGGTAGTCTCTAATCGGACTTAGAAGTTCTATCCAGGAACTTATTGTAAATCCTCTAACAGGGTGAACACTATTTAAGTGGGATAAAATCTCTTAACAGAGAAGTCTTTGACAGAAATTTCAATACTCCTAACATGGTATTAATTACTTCTAATAGGGTAAAGTCATTTAAAATGTGACATCTTTGTAAGCTCTTAACCAAACACCTTATTATTGCAGTGATAAGTTGTAAGTCTCATCCCCACCGTAGTTTTTCCCTCTTACCAAGGGTTTTCTGCGACACCAAAATATTGTGTCAAGTGTTTGAATGTTTATGTGTTACATGTTTGTTGATTTGCAAGTTATAAGTTATCGGTTAATTGCAACAGTTATCAGTAAAAGGAAAAATAGATATCGGTATAGGTAAACATATAAGTTTAAGTTTGAGATTGATAGGGCTAAGTGTGAATTGTTTGAGGTACTGATTCACCTCTTCCTCTTAGTCCCTTACCTAAATCTTTCCATAGACTATATGAGAGAGTTAGAGCCAAAATCAGAACTAGTGAATGAATGTCTGAATGTTTTGGTAGTGACATTGGCATTAAGAAATGATGCCCTTTATCCCCTACTTTGTTTGGTTTATACATTGATAAATTAGAAACATGGTTAAGAAAAAACATATGAAGATGGGGTCCAACTGACAGGATATGTGGTGAAGCTATTTTTATACGGTGATGATCTCATCTTAATATAATAAAATAACTAATGGATTAAGAGATCATTTAAGGGCCTTAGAACACTTTTTTCAAGAGGTGGGGATGCATGTGAATATTACCAAAACCAAATTCATGATTTTCTATTTAAAGATGAGAGAAAAGAAAATCACCTTTCTTTTTGAATGTAGCTTATTGGAAAGGGTGAAATAATACAAATATCTTGGGATTGATTTCCATTATAAGCTCAGTTGGGAGGCTTGTAGAATGAAAATGATATAGGGGGTGGAAAATATCATATCTACTCCAAAATAGGTGTAGAAATGTAGAACTTTGGGACTAGAAAACCAAGAAAATTCTTTTTGGTTGGTCATGTCTGTTGTTCTTTATCGTTCGGAAGTTTGGGGAGGCAACATAACAAAATGTGGATAGAGACAGGGAGAATTCAGAAGCACAAAATCACAAGCAATCTCAAAGTTAAAACCTCGGTACCATATGAAATCCTTTTAGCAGAAGAAGATACTTATCCATTAGAAGCGTCAACGATAACCCAACTAATCAGCTATTTAAAGAAGGTTGAAAACATGGATAACCAATGCTGGCCCAAAATTGTGATGAAAGAGGATCTTGAACGTAGGAAGAAAACTTGGATGAAATAAAACATAAAGTGGTTGAGCAAATAGAACATCAAGCTCTAGGATTGCCCCAATACCAATGATGAAATAAAAAAGTTTGTTAGAAAAGTTTCAAACTGTCACGTGAACTAATCATATTGGTAGAAAGAAGAATTACTACATTAAAGAATTTAATCCAACTTGGGAACATGGAGAGAAAGAATATTTAGGGGCTGCTATCAAAGGGAAAGCAAGGTTGTTAGTGGCATGATCATTCAATTAACCACAAATCATTTTTATAAACATTAATGGTGGCCTCATTTTGTGATCAAGACTTTAAGTCCCAACTAGGAGTATTTTAAAACACCCTCAATAATGTATTTCAAGACTTTAGGCCTAAAATTTAGGACTATAAGTCCACTTTGCAAACTTGTAATGTAACTCATTTGCAATACATGGTAAAAAATCCAAAATTGCAAGAATGTGTAAAAGACAAATTTAAGACGATGAAAATGAACATAATGAAGACAAGCAATTATGATGACACATGACTAACGACATGTGAAGAAAACACTTAAGACTATGGAGATACTTGACTCGTATCTCAAAAAAATGTGGCTAAGGCCTTTGATTGATGGAAATCTGAAGGGTTATCCACTATTTCTAGTAAGCTAAAATTGGAGATACCTAAGTTGATCCACAAAATTAGAAATCCCAATGGTAGAAAATTTAACATATATTTTCAAAACACACACACACACACACAAGTCAACTTATTTAAAAAATAAGTTTACTCCATATTTATTGAAGAATGAAGAAAACATGAATTTCAAAACAAGACAAGAGAATTCATTTGTCCAAAAAATTTTTGTTAAAAAAATAAAAATAAAAAAAAT
>MU225768.1:2769347-2791181 GCA_018584345.1 Thuja plicata
ATGATTACAGCCCCATTCGTTAGATAGCGATTTTCTTATAAGATTTTGGGTGCATAATTACGCGAGAAGTGGAGAAGCGGAGCAGGGTGCAAATTTATTAGTTGAGTGCCCAGCATTTCACGGTTTGGATTTGGTCCAACACAGTGCAAGTTTAAGTGCTCTTTTTCTTGTTTTCAGTGATAAGCCTAGATTGTTTTATCTATTGCAAAGATTTTATGGGCGAGGGGTATCATTTGAAATCAGTTACGTAACTATTTTTCTTTTTTGGCTTTATACCTTCTTATTGCATTTTCTATGAAGTCTTTTTTCTTTGTGCCAATTTGGAGTCTCCATGAGCAAAGTATAGAAGTGGAATACCAAAAGTCTTCTGAATCTTTATGAGAAAACATTAGTTTGAATTCCCTGGGTTTTAGAAGAGGTTATACAGACAAAATTGAGGGAAATGCCATAGAAAGGCGTGTTTTGAGGTATAAGGTTGATTCTGGTATGGGTCTATGATTAATAAAAATCAACATTATCGTCTTTTTACCATGGCTATACATATGTCAATTTTTGCTTGTGATGATTCATTGCATGAGAAGCAACTTATTTGTGTCCTTGAAAAGCTGGGGTTTGGCTGATTTGTCCCTGAAGAAAAGAAGGGATTTGATATATTTGTCCTTGAAGAGAAGAGGGGGCTTGGTGTCATCATTGTCCCTTCAAGGAGCGAGGGGGGGGGGGGCGGGGGGCAAAATTTGAAGATTTGCGGAGCACTTGAGGAGACATTAGACACACTCGGAGGAGATGTGGACTTTCAGAGGAAAAGCGTCTCATGTGCGGGCATGTCTGTGGTATGTGTAGCAGAGGAGAGGTTGTTTCCACAACACTTGAGGAGGCGTTAGAGACACTTGGAGGAGATGTGGACTTTCAGAGGAAAGGTGTCTCATGTGCTGCACTGGAGGAGGCATTAGACACACTTGAAGGAGATGTGAACTTCCGAAGGAGATGTGAACTTCTGGAGAAAATGTGTCTCATTGTGTAGGGGAGGTGAGAATACTCATGTTGTGTAGACAACTTTAGGTTTTGCAGTCAGGAGATCCACTTATGTGGTCAGTTCGGTGTTTCTTGAGCGAGCAAGGAGGATTGGTGGAGGCGCTTCATCAAAGTCTCCAAAGGGTTGGGTTTAAAACCCTTGCAACTTCCATTCTTGTTCAGATTAATGCAATAAGGGGGAGAATGTTGGCGTATTACATCTTTTATTAGTTTTTTAGGTTTAGGTTTAGTTAAATAAAACTACCGCTTAGTTTCAGCGGTTATGTAATTGCGTGTGTTTCTTGTACTGCCTATTTGGAGGCATTATCTCACATCAATAAAAGAGATCGATCTTTATTTTTTGCTTCTACATCTATCTATGTGTTTTCTCCTTTATGTTTTACAATTAGGGGACATTTTTAGGCACATAGCTACAGACAAAAACCAAATGCGTAAAAAGGCAAAACTAATAACTCAAAATTTTTAAAATCTATTGACAATTCTTAATATTATTCAGCTAATTCTAATATTTTTAAATTTAATATAATACATTTGATTTTAATATTTTTATATACATTACAACTAACTATATTTAAAATTTAATAAAATATTAAATTTAAATTTTATTTTTGACAAATATATGGTATGTATAGATTATAGATTATTTATTTATATATTTATAGATTATGATTGTCATTAATATAGTATTAAATATTTAAAATTATATAATGTTTATAGTTTATATATTATGTTGTAACTTCATTTTATTTTCTTCTCCATTATTTTTTTAAGTTTGTGTTAATGATTATTGGTTTTACGAAAAACATGTCAATATTCACTTTAATAATGTCATCTTGTTTCAACTAAATATGAAAACTCCAATTTTTTTGTATGCTTAAATTAGAATGCACAACAAATAATTGAAAATGGATAATAATGAAAGTTACTGAACCGTTAAGGGTGCATCACTTGTTAGGAGTCTGCAAGAGCTTGAAAATTTGCATGTTTAAATAGTTGTCACAATTTCTTGACTAGTTAAGATAAAGTTGTATATAATGTGGCAGCAAAATTCTGCTTGGATTGTAGGGATTGAACAATGATTAATTTTTAAGCATAAATAGTTATTTGTAAAAACTTAAATGAATTGGCATGACACTACACCTGCAAACTAAGGCCACCGCATGCCAATTTAAATTAATGTTCTTTTATTGTTGCACAAGAGTGATCAGACTTGCTGATAAATTTCTTTGAGATGAATATGTGAGCAATGGTAGGTTATGTTCTTTACGGGCATTAAACCCCAAAGGTAAATAAACATCAAGGCTGTTTACAAGTTTTCCATTAATCCAATACATCAATTCTACATTCTTATATATCATTCTTCAATTTTATGTTTAAGTAGCTAAGAAATAAGACAAATGGAAGCATGCATTTATTGAACTTACAAAATAATTGAGGGCTGCTAATTGCATATTTCTTTATCGTTCTTTTTTTCTTTCATGAGGATTGAATGTTTTTTAAAATACATCAATTACAGAAACACCGTGGTTGCGCCCTCAACAGGTGTGTGTTTAAAATGTTTCTGATATTTAATTTTTCCTTTGGCTTAGACATTTTATGAACCTTACACATCCATTTTGGAGCTTTTCAAGAGGAGTTTGTGTGAATATGTATTCCTTGGAGACATGTCCCTGGCCTTTCAAAGTTCTCATAATTCACATTTTTTTTTTGTTTCATGTCCTCTGCACATGTCAAACCTCTTGCAATTCAATGCTTCAATATTACAATTTATGACGATGACAATCCAAGGTGGATATTCAAATGGGAAGTTGTACATGATACAAGGTTTAACATCATTTTTTATAAATACAAGATAAATATTTGTAATTACATTAGGATCTGATCTGTTTTGTTGTATCAATTCTTGTAATTCCAAGATAAACATTTTTAATTACAATAGGATGTAATCTGTTTACTTCTAGAGTACAGTACTATATATTTGCATCCTTACGAGATTTTATTCTCAAATATTGTCATCATTTCTTTGCTTTCACTTGCTTCAATATATCCTCTGCCAAAGATTGAAAATTTTGGGCGCCTTCTCCCAACTCAGTTGCATGTTGATTAATACCCTGCATGTGATATAGCCAAAGTTGTCTTTAATCAATTGTGTATTTTTTACGTTCTATTGTAATGTCAATCCAGAGAACGGGTACATGAGTTATATACAAGTACCTTCAACTTCATCTGGTTTTCCAGAAGCTTCTCCTTTGTCTTTTCGTGGATAGATGGTTCCTGGAAACCAAGTATCAAAGAATGCACACGTAAATTAGGGTGTCACTCAAAATATCAGAGACTGCTTATTTTATATTTTTATATCTTTAACTAACGATATAGATAATATTTCAGATCAAATTCACTCTTCTATTCAATACAAAGTTTCTGCAGGAATATCAACTCAACGTGGCTTATAAAAAGAGGAAAACGATATTTTTGTAGATTGGAAAAAGAAAAGAAAAGCAGCACTTGAATGACATGATTAGTATCATTCAAATGAAAAGGTAGACAATTTTATATTAAATACTTGAAAGCAAATTAGTTGTGTATAATATCATTTTCTATCTGTCAAATTCAAAAACCAAAAATTGTCATTATTGTGATTGCAGCAATGCTTCAAATAAATCTATGATGAAATGACATTTATGATGAATTTAACGACTGCACTTAGTGACTGCATGGCAAGTACTGAAGTTTCCTTGCAGGCCTTGTTTTTTCACTGGCCTTTGGCCTGATGAAAATATCTTAATATTAAGTTTACTAGTTTCTTTGTTGGTTTCTCATATTTAGATAGTGTAGCACTAGTGGAGATGGCGTCAAGAAACTATATCAGCCTTGAAAAGAAAATGCATGCATTCAATAAAGGGCATCGGAATTTGGAGGATAATAGGTGCAGTCTGTGTCCAAATAACACAATTACACTGGTTCCCAGCTGTCCAAAATACTTCTGTCATTCAAATTGTTCTTCACAGATAGGAGACTTAATGACTTGCAAAGAAGCATGCCTAGATCCTAGGTGTACTCCATCTAATATTCATGCTGTTTAAAGAATTGATTGATACTTACACTAGCGCTGGCCAAGGAGGGAATCAGTCTGATAAAGGATATATTAATCCATCAGTAATGTTGTTAAGGAAGAGGTCCGATTAGTGCTGTTTCTTTAGAGCCGACGACCAGTCAGGTAAGAGTAGCATACAATCCACCTATTACAAGACTAAGGACACACAAGTACATTGATAATATTCAGACAAGGAGTCAATAAACCACCACATGAGTATTTATTCAGAAACAGCGATCAGATAAAAGCATCGTCTTTTACATATACAAACGCATGCTCATAAATATAGCATTCAGGAATAGCAATTTCATATTCTTGTCAAACTTTCATTATCGAATTAGTAGAGACTCTGTAATCCTAATTGAATATGATGGAATTAAATAATGGAAATGGAAATCCCCTCAAGATTTGGGCATCCCAAAAGATTTACAGGTTTGGATGGCAGAAATCCTAGCTACTAGGCAGGTCTTCATTTCGAAGGAAGATGATACCCTAAAATATTATGGTTCAAATCAAGAAGTTATAGTGTCGATTTGGATATAGAATAGAGGAGGCTACAATAAAAAAGATGACTAGCCCATTCATTGATGCTAGTAGAAACAATGTTTATTCAAAGGTAGGAGCCTCTGCTTCGGTTGCAAAATGGGTAATAAGTTGCAGAAGTTGGGCATGTGCACTTTATGAAATAGGAATTAATAATAAAAAATAATTTAACAGAATAAAAATAATTTAAATCACAAATATAAAGGAATAAAATTAAAATATAACATAATTGAAATTTAGCTATGTTCAATGAATGATCAAAAGGCATGAAATGAAAAGTTGCAACTCTCTCAAACATGAGATATAAAAGGGAGAAGAGAATGTGATTTGAAAGGGGATATGGAGGAAGGAAGAAAGAAGGGAGCATAAGAATTAAGGATTAATGGAAGAAGAAAGGAATGGGAAGAAAATAAGGAAGTGACTCTTTCAAAGGGCACCATTGATGAAGGGTTTTGACTCTTTCAAAAGGTGGTAATTTTGAAAGGTTGTGACTCTCTCAAAGGGTAAAATCGATGAAGGGTGGTAACTTTGAAAGGTTGTGACCATTTCAAAAGGCAGACTTGATGAAGAGGTGTGACTCTTCCTCACAATGAAAGATATAAAGGGGAGAAGGTTTCATTTGAGGAGGTCATCCGAGGGAGATCCATTTCAGGAATGATATATTATTCTCAAAGGCAACAGTGAATAGTGGTGACTCAATTCTTATGGAAGGCGGTAGCCCTTTCACCAATAAAGTATAAAAGAGAATTCATTCCAAACACTGAACGATCACTTATCAATGATCACACATGAATCCATCAAAGCAAATCCTTTATTTGTCCATCGATCACTAGTCCCTCAAGTAATCTGTAATGTTCCAAATCCTGGTTGACTGGAAACTTCCCAAATCTTCCTTCCGAAGGTTAGTGCAGCTTCTGTCCTTGGGCCGTACGGTGTGATTGATAGCTGAAGGGTAAGAATGGGCTGACCGTACAGTAAGAAAGAAAGTCCGTACGGTAAGGGATGTTGGCCGCATGGTGAGAGTTGCAGGCCATAAGGTGTGAGCATGAGGGTCGTACAGTGTGGGATGAGGATCGTGGCGACATGGTTAGAGTTGCATGTCATACGATGTGAGAGTGAGGGCCGTACAGTGTGGGGTGAGGGTGGTACGTTGTGGGGTGAGGGCCGTATAGTGTGGACTGTGGTTAGTATGGTGTCCGTAAGGTGTGTTGTCTCTAGCCTTCGATACACACAAATCTATTTAATATACTCCGTAAGGAACTTAGTACTCAATACAATTTTGGAATAAGTACTTGCAAGAGGAATAGTAATATTATTAATTGATAGCGCTTCAGATTTGCCAGATCCAAAACAAGAGAACCAGTAGAGTAGGGTGAGGGTTGAATCCCACCAAAACTGCAAATACCAAATAGGGAGGGTCTTTCACCTCCGAAATGGCAGTCAACAAAATTCCAACCGGAATTCGCAATTACAAATAAAATATCAATAGTCAACATGAGAAATACATCCTACATGATGGTCATAAATACCCGTTGGACAACTCTCGAGGTGCACAAATAAAGTTGACACAACACCTACACCTACGCTAAAATAAAAGATGGGCCTGAGATAAACAAAATTGATCGGAACACAAATACAATTATTATTATTTATTTAATGACGGGGATATTACAGTCCCCCCGTCCTAAATATTGCTTGTCCTCAAACAATCGCAGATTCGGGTGTTCCAAAATCTGCTCCCCTTCCCAGGTGGCATCTTCTAGCAGTAGATCCTTCCAGCGCACAAGAAATTCTTTGACCGTGCGTGTCCTTAGCCTCTTCTCCCGAATGTCGACAATCTTGGCTAGCTCTAACACTAACTTCCCTCCTTCATCGAGGGGTGGCAAATCTGTTGAGACCGCAACATGTTGACCCATAGCTTTCTTCAGGCAAGAAACGTGAAAGATGTGGATGCGACTACCTTTCGACAGGTCCAATTTGTAAGCAACTTCATCTACTCTCCGCACCACTCGGTAGGGTCCGTAGAAACGTGGCCTCAACTTGTCCTTGCCACATGTCTTCAGGGAAGGTTGTCTGTATGGTTGAAGCCGGAGGTACACCAGATCGCCAACTTCAAAACTTCTCTCTATTCGGTGTCTGTCAGCATACATCTTCCGCTGGTTTTGGGCCCTCTGAATATTTTCCTTGAGAGACTACAAAATATTGAACCCTTCCTGTAGCCAATCCTGGCCTTCGGCACGTAGCTATCGCCCAGTGCAATATCAACGAATGATGGAGGCTTGTAGCCGTACAATGCTTTGAAGGGCGCCATGCCAATCGACATGTGGTACGTGGTATTGTAGCAGTGTTCACCCAAATGCAACCACTTAACCCATGTCTTCTGTTGTGTCGAAACATAGTTCCTGAGGTAGCCTTGTAGCCACTTGTTCACAATCTCGGTTTGTCCATCAGTTGCGGGTAATAACTGGTGCTCGGTGACAATTCCTTCCCTGCTAGCCAAAATAGTTCTGTCCAAAAGATGCTAAGGAAGCGGTTATCCCTGTCGTTGACGATGTTCCGAGGGAGACCATGCAGGCGAAACACCTCACGAAAAAACAGATTTGCTACTTGTGCGGCCTGATATCCTACGGGAATGGTGAAGTGTGCATACTTAGTCAACCAATCGACCACCACGAAGATACAATCCTTCCCTTGCACCTTGGGAAGCCTTGAGATGAAGTCCATCGAGATGCTATCCCACTTTTGCTCAAGTATTGGTAATGGTTGTAGTAGACCAGCTGGTAGTGTGTGCTCGGATTTGTTCTCCTGACAGGTAGCACATTCCTGAACGTATTGTAGGACATCGTTCTTGAGACCCTTCCAGGAGAATCTTTCTCTGACTTGTCTGTAGGTCTTCAGGTACCCCGGATGCTCAACCAAGGGTGAGTCCTGCATCTCCTTTAAAATTTTCTCTTTCATCCTGGACGCGGGCACTAAATAAATTTTGTGCTTATAATAAATGATGTCGTTGACCACCTTGTATCTATTGTCATGCACTTCGCCATCCATCAACTGACACGCGAAAGGGTTCTTAGAATATGGGACCAACAGGTATGCCTTCCAATCCACCGAAATTTGAGACAGCGGGCATATGGCCGACTTCCTTGATAAAGCGTCAGCCACAACATTATTCTTCCCTTTCACATACTCAATATCGAAGTCAAACGCCTGGATTTTTCTCACCCACTTCTGTTGTCTTTCGTTCAACTCCTATTCCAAGAAATGCCTCAGGCTGTTGTGGTCTATGCAGATGACGGACTTAGATCCCACGAGGTACTGTCTAAACTTTGCCAGGGTGTGCATGATGGCAATCATTTCTTTGTCGTAGATGGAATACAACTTATTCACTCTCGAGAGTTTTCGACTCTCGAATGCAATCGGGTGACGGTCCTGCATGAGTACGGCCCCAATGCCTTCCCCCGATGTGTCGCATTCTACGATGAAGGGCCGAGTGAAATCTGGCAATGCGAGGACCGAAGAGGAACTCATGGTTTCCTTCAACTTGTCGAAGGTACATTGTGCTTGTTCATTCCATTGGAAAGATCCTTTCTTCATTAGGTCGGTCAAGGGTGCGGTGAGCTAGGAAACGCCCTTCATGAACCTTCTGTAGTAGCTGCATAATCGAAAGAACCCGCATAGCTCTGCGAGAGTAGTCAGAGGCGGCCAATCCAAGATGGCTTGGATCTTTTCTTGATGCACTTGAACACCTTGACCACTGACAATGTGTCCTAAATATAGTACCTCTGTCATCCCAAATTCACATTTGGATCTCTTGGCGAACAAGGATTGTGATTTCATGATTCCCAACACTTCGCCCACATGCCTAATATGTTCCTCCCATGTCTTGCTATAGATGAGTATGTAGTCGAAGAACACCAACAAGAACTTGTGCAATTGTTTGCTAAAAATGTGGTCCATACAGGACTGAAAAGTAGGTGCGTTAGTCAACTCGAATGGCATGACCAAAAATTCATAGTGTCCGTAGTGACAATGGAAAGTTGTCTTCTCCACATCTTGTTCCCTCATGCAGATTTGGTGGTAGCCTGAGCGGACTAGACGACGTCGTGCAACTCATCCAATAGCTCATCAATCCTGGGAATAGGGTACCTATTTTTGACAGTCTTATTCAACGCACGATAGTCCACACACATCTGCATGGTACCATCTTTCTTTTTTACCAACACCACTGATGATGCGAAAGGGCTGGAACTGGGCTTGATCCATCCCTTGTCGAGCAATTCCTGGATTGTCTTTTCAATCTCATCCTTAAACATTTTAGGATGGTGATATGGAGTGGTGATGATAGGCTTGGCTCCCTCCTCCAGCTCAATGGTGTGCTCAAAACCACGGTGCGAGGGTATGCTACGTGGAATGTCGACGAAGACCAAACTGTGTTTGTCCAACACCGTTTGGAGTTTGTCGTCATGATAGTACGCTTGTTGGCCCTTTAGAGGGGAGGTTGAAACCAAACAGTTGGCGGCCCAGACGACGTCATCGTGTCTAAAAATGGCCTCCATTCATTGTACCGTGATTTCCTTCGGACCGCCGATTAGACATCCCCCTCAATACCACCTTCTTCCCATCCACCTCGAAAGAGAACTCCATTGTCTTGAAACTCTATCTGTATTCATCCAGAGTCTCCATCCACTGAATGCCCAGTATAACCTCCATGTCATCCAAACCTACCACGAAGAATACGTCTGTTACTGTGTGGTTCCCCATGGTGATGCTCAGTTGCGGAACCAAATGGGTACACGACAAGAGGTTTCCTCCCGCCACCTTGATTTCGAACCCTTGATGTGCCTCTGTATGCAGATCTCGTGTTGACTAGTGATGAGTTGATAAAGTTGAGTGTGGCCCCACTGTCAAGCATTACCACAATCCGCTGTCCCTGGAGCGTACCCTGTATGTGAAGCACAGTACACCTCGGGGTGCCAGCAAGTGCCACAATGACACCTCTCCAAACCAGTGTGGAAATCCTCTCCACACGGTCAAGATCTTGCTGTCCGTCTCCTTCGGCTTCAAGTTTCCTGGTCTTCTTCTCCTTCAGACATCACCTCAATGTAGTGGATTTTTCCTTTGCCTAGACATCAATGCCTTGGTTCCCATGGCTCCTTACAGTTGAAACAGAGTTTCCTTCTCCTTAGATCCTGTCTGATAGCCTTATCCAACAATGGCTTCTTCGGTGGGGGTTTGTTGTCTCTTTCCTTAGGAGCAAGTGGTGGTTTGGGGTGTGAATAATTCCTAGAGGAAGAAGTTGCCATATCGCGTGCCTTTTTGATTGCTTTTGTGAGCATGATGGGGTTGAATCCTTTTACCCAACCTCTGAGAGGTTCCATCAGTCCATCCACGAACAACACAATCAAGCGCCTTTCTAAGATATCTGTCACTAGCATGGATAGCTTTTGGAATTTAGCAATGTAGTGGTCAACTAACCCAAATTGCTTTAGCTGAGTGAGCCCCTTGAAATTAACATCTGGATCTTTCCCGTTGAAGTGGTCTATCAACCTCTCCGTGAACTCAACGTATCGCGTTATTTGATCATGATCGAGGGTCACCATACCATGATGCCACCATTTGTGCGCGATCCCTTCCAGGTGGAGCGCTGCAAACTTGATTGCCTCCTTCGACATTGGGTTAAGCTGAAAGTATGTGTCCACCTTTTGTACCCATGCCCGTGCAGTTGTTGATCCGACTCCCTCAAAAGATGATAGATTTACCTTGCCTATCTTCCGTTGAAGACCATCTTTGTAATAGCCGCGACCACTGCCCCTTGAGTATCTCATTCGCAGTTTAGCATAATCTTTGAAGGACAAGTTCCCCTCAAGATTCACGTTCCTCCAATCCTGCATTAGTTGATCTTGCATTTCTTCGAAGGTGGGCTCTAGTTCCCTTCGAGATACTTCATTTCGTGGCAAAAACATCGGCATAGACGGTCGAGGGCGTGTATGAGAGTTTTCTCTCCCTGTGACTGAGTTATCGCTGCCATGTCTATTTTGTTCCCCATTCATCCTTCCTTCAGTTAATTTCTGCAACGTCTCTTCCATAAGTCATTGTTCTTGCCCTCTAATCATGGTTTCATTGAGTTGAGCCTGACTTCTGGTTAACTCCCTCAATAATTCCATAATTGTAGCAGTCGGATCCTGTGGCTCCCCTATTCTGTCAAGAGAACGGTACCTCCTTTTGGCGTATATGCGAAACTCTTTTTGCATTCACTACCCAACAGGCTGGCAAGATCATCAACTCTGATACCACTGTAATGTTCCAAACCCTGGTTGACTGGAAACTTCCCAAATCTTCCTTTCGAAGGTTAGTGCAGCTTTTGTCCTTGGGCCATACGGGGTGACTGATGGCTGAAGGGTAAGAATGGGTTGACCATACAGTAAGAAAGGAAGGTTGTACGGTAAGGGATGTTGGCCGCACAGTGAGAGTTGCAGGCCATACGGTGTGAGGGTGAGGGTTGTACGGTGTGGGATGTGGGTCGTGGCTACACGGTTAGAGTTGCAGGTCGTACGGTGTGAGGGTGAGGGTCGTACGATGTGGCGTGAGGTTCGTACAATGTGGACTGTGGTTAGTCTGGTGTCCGTAAGGTGTGTTGTCTCCAACCTTCGATACACACAGATCTATTTAATATACTCCGTAAGGAACTTAGTGCTCAATACAATTTTGGAACAAGTACTTGCAAGAGGAATAGTAATAATTAATTGATAGTGCTTCAGATTTGCCAGATCCAAAACAAGAGAACAAACAAAGTAGGGTGAGGGTTGAATCCTACAGAAACTGCAAATACCAAATAGGGAGGGTCTTTCACCTTCAAAATGACAGTCAACAAAATTCCAACCGGAATTCGCAATTACAAATAAAATATCAAAACTCAACATGAGAAATACATCCTACACGCCGGTCATAAATACCTGTCAGACAACTCCTGAGGTGCACAAATAAAGCCGACACGACAACACCTACACCTACGCTAAAATAAAAGATGGGCCCGAGATAAACAAAATCGATCGGAACCCAAATACAATTATTATTATTTATTTAATGACGAGGATATTACATAATCAAGCAAACAATCAATCAGCAAGATTAGGCAAACAATCATCAAATCCACATCAATCACCACTTCATCTTGGGATCAAGATAACAGACAATTCAGCAATCAAGCATCACTCTATCAAATCAGCATTCATTCAATCATCATTCACCAATGTATCAAACCAGAATTCATTACATTGTCACTCATCAATCATCTAATCAACAATCACTTAATCACCATTCACCAATACCTCAAATCATACAATCAAAGGAATTCATTCAATCAATCAATCATTCATAGAAATATCAATCATTCAACAATAATCAAATTGTATTCATTTACAAAAACACAATAAAGTTTTACTAATATCAACTTGCATTGACTCACAAAAACACAATAACACAATAAAGTTGACATCAACTTGCATTCATTCACAAAAACACAATAAAGTTTTACCAACAATTTTGATAGCATAAACTTACTATCCCTCATTGTTAGAAATTATGTGCTCAAGGCACTTATTCATAAGCTCTCAAGAGGCAATTTTAAATGAAAAATGATAATAAAATAATCCCAATATTTTTTACTTTAAAGCAACCCTATATTTATCTACTAAAATAATAAACTATTTCTTAAACAAAATAATTAAATAAAAATATAATAATAGGCTCAAGTCTATCCTATTTAGAAAAATAAAAACTTTTGCCACTTAATTGATTTTCAAAAATCTATAATGACTTCCACTTGCAAACTTTGTTGAATTTGTGCAAATTTCCTTGTAGCTAGTAATTCTAACTCTTATGAACTGATAACTTTGAATAAGCAAACATTTGATCGAGTCTTCTTCTTGAACACAAATGTAAATTCCAATTGTCGTTAGAAGCTGTCATCAATGGTAACATACATAAAACAATAAGGTAGTCACAAAATGTTCAAATATTACTACCAACTTCAAACCTAAATTCGCTAATTTTGTCCATCACAATGATTGATATTTGCACTAAATGCTGCTGTTTTGAGTGCCCATACAATTGATGCATGGTTGGAAACACAAACAACTATTCCTTATCCATTAAATGTTGCTGTTACAGGTGATTGAAAACCTTAATTTATGCCGGTGTAGGTTGGAACGGATCCCTACTGCTTCAGGTGGTCAAATCACAAGGCAAGTGTGCCTAACATTGGATGGTTTTCACTTTACAACAGATAAACTCATGCTGGATGCTTGGATGACTAAGGAAGTGGTGGAGATTTTGAATGGTTGTGCTACCTTAAAAGCATGCCACTAAGATGGTTAAGTGATCACAAAAGTATGCCCTAGTGTTTGTGGACTTTGGTGCTGATTTGACTTGGCTTAACCATTATAAAGGTGCCACTTCTTTGGTATGGTTTATATTTGGTAAACATGTGTTTCAAATGGTCTTTATAGGACTTTAAGAGGCTGGCATGGATTTATACCGATTTGGCCATGTTTGAGAAAGAGTTTTATATTGATTCAACCATCAAAAAAATGTGCTTAGCATGTTGCAATTTAACTCAAATGCTTGAAGCATGTATTTCTGCCCCCCTTAGCCACTTCTTGAGAAGAGGAGTACATTGGTTTAGCCCACTTGCACCTAACATGTGGCATTTCCCCTTTTTCAACTTCAGTGCATTTTTGCCGTCACTTAATCAGTTCATGAGCATGGATTTGCCACGGCTTGGCCACCTCAAATGTGTACCAATCTAGACTTACTGGGCAGAGTCTCTGATTCTACTTGCTAACTTGCCATCACTCAGGCATGGATTACCAATGGTTTGACCACTGTAAAAGTGTGCCAAATGTGCGATTGGAGGAGTTCTATATCATCTTTGTCAATTTGGCACTTCACGAGTGTGGATTTGTGCTGGTTTGGCCACCTTGAAAGTGCACTTGAATTTCACAATTTACTATATTTCCATCACTATTTGTGTGCTGGCATTCACGTCCAAATAATGAGCTGATGTAACATCGAGGATTAACTGAAAATTATCTTATGGAAAGAGGCCTAAAAAGTAAAAACAAATTATACTTAACAACTTAAATGTAGTTAGAACTAATTTAGGGGATTCACCCCATGTGAGATGCCGTGGTGCCAAAAACAAGGATGAAAAGCTCAGCAATGGGTTGCTGAGTCTCTGACACCCCCTGGGTACCCACCAAAAGAAACAAACAATAGAATGAAATAAAAATAACCAAAAAAATATGCACATAAATAACTGAAATGCTCATCAAGAATATTGTGAAAAGCCTTATCTTATATCAATGTGAATACTGAAATAATAGGGGAAAAAGTGAATCTGTGGATGGTTGACCTGTGATGCCATTATGTTAACCACATAAAGATTGATTAGCTTATACATATTGAGAAAAGTTTATTAAAGCTTGTTTCCATCTAGAAACCAAAATTCCCGTTTCCTTTTTATCAGCTACTTCAGCAAGCTTTTACCATGCTTAAAGTGGTTTTTTTGTTTAACTGTAACCCAATCTAGGATTTCTCAAAGTCTCAAACACATCTAAATACTTATTTTTCCCCTAAAATTTAATGCTATTCTAGGCATTTAACATTTTTAGAATAGGGCCTAGATATTCAAATGGGACACATCACAGAGATACAAGCAAACCATTTTTATATATAAGTTATTGAACAATTATTTCTAATCATTCTGCCGATTGCATGAAAATTTGGAAATTTGTCCATTATAGTAGAATCATATCCCTGAAAAAACCAGTGCCTCTTGAATATATATAAATATAAGTGAGCTTTATTTAACAGGCCTACACAAAGACATCCCTTACGTAAATGTAGTTTGCAGGAAAAGTGCTAATTTAGAAAAGCTAACTTACCCTTATTTGGGGGTGACCATATGCAGAATAAATCTCTGTGACTGTTCGAACCCTGTTGATGTCTTTTTCATTTTCCTCAATTGGTGTGCCGGTTGCCTGGCCATCTTTAGACTTTTTCTTACCTGTATTTTCCAATTACAGTCATTACTGTTTTGATACTTATAAATCCATTGTTTTCTATATGCTTTTGTGATAGCAGTGCCTATTTTGAGAGAAGCTTCTGCCTATATAATGCTGAGAAGAAAATAATTGTAAAATATCAGGGATCACTCAAGCAATATCTAAACAGCTTTCACACGTATCAGGGAAGACAATGTAAATGTGCTCACTAGGATAAGATAAGAATAATAAGTGTGTATGACATTGAAATATCATAAGATATTTTCTAACTACAAAAACAGTACTTCAATATCTGTTATTTGACGTTTATTTAAACGAGACAATCTATATTGGGAACAAATGCATTCTCAATTGACCTGACATAAGACAACGAATCATTTTGTGTTTCATATTAGATTAATCAAATGGTTTTAGTATAATGCCAACAAAGGTTTGTTATCTTTGTTGGGCATTGCTTCAATTTTGATATTTTGGCACATTGATATATGCAGGTTGTCTTTTTCACATGAGGTCATTCCTTATTTTTAGCATTGTAGTTCCATTCTTTGAGCTCATATAATCAGCCACTCTGCAATGCAAATTCTTATAGTTTGGTCCTTAGTTGGATGATCAATTTAACATGGTATTAGAGCCAAATCTTGTGAGTCTGAATAGTTGCTTAAGCATGGTTTTCTCTATTGGCTGAATGCTGAAACTACTCTAAACTGTAGGCATCCGGTCAGAGAAAAAAAGAGGTAGAACCTGTAAGTTCATTGTGCACAAAATAGACAAAAGTCAGGGCCTGGGCCTGGGGTTTATTCCTGTGAGGAGATCATCTGTGGCCCAAAGTGCACCAAAGGGAAGAATGTGGGGACTGATTATTTTTTTTCACCAGTTAGAAGTGTGCTGGTTTGTTTGTGTTTTCACTTGTAGGGTGTGTAAGAGAAATTTGTGCGTAGAATGTGGAAGACCTTCCACAAATTCTCTTGCAATAAAATTAAGTTTCCCAAGTTAACCCTATGCTCACACTGTCCATTGTCTCTTGGCTACTAGAAGATTCAGATCTTCAGTCATGTCAAGGCCCAACAAATCTGAAAGGAATGAAAGTGGTGTTGTGATGGGGTTTTTGTCTTTGAATTTGCTCTATGCAGGCACACATTAAGAGAGATATTCTACAGTGCACTAATGGAGGTTCCTCCCTGGGGAGGAAAATATGACTTTGAGTGTAAGTTGCAACAGAGTACAGACATTGAGTGTAGTAGCTGCATAGGCCAAAGAACCCTCATAACTCCGTGAGTGTCCTTGAAAGTGGCCAATTGAGGATTGCCTAAATCTTCTTTTGGTGCACTTGTACTCCTTGTGTGCTGATGATTTGCTTGCCTTAGGTACAAGATCTTTGTCATGCCGAACTCACACTTAGAGGCCTTCGCATACAAAGATTGTGCTTCCATTATCCCCAAGACCTCGTCCAAATGCTTCAAATAATCCTCACATGTCGCGCTGTATATAAGTATGTCGTCAAAGAACACCATCAAGAATTTCCTCAGCCGCTTGTTGAAGATGTGGTTCATGCAGGATTGAAATGTGGCAGGTTCATTGGTCAACCCAAAAGGCATGACCAAGAACTTGTAGTGCCTGTAATGGCACCTGAAAGTTGTCTTATGAAGATCTTGTTCCTGCACCCAAATCTAATGATAACTTCACTTGAGATCTATTTTTGAGGATAAGACAACCCAATGTAGCGCATCCAACAACTCATCAATCCGTGATATTGGGCACCTATTCTTTATTGTCTTCTTGTTCAAGGCCTGATAGTCAATACATATCTTTAGAGTCCCATCCTTTTTCTTCACCAACACTACCGAAGATGTAAAAGGACTTGAACTAGGCTTGATGTGTCCCATGTCAAACAACTCCTTGATTGTCTTTTCAATTTCATCTTTGAATTTATTGTGATGCCTATAAGCAGTAGTAATGACCAGATTGGTACCCTCCTTTAACTCTATAGTGTTCTCAAATCCTCTATCAGGCAATACCACAAGAGAATGTCAGTCATAACCAAACTAGTCTATCCAACACTATTTGAAGATCATTGCATGATAATACTTCGGTCTATTGTCCAAGGGTTTAGAAGAAACCAAACATTGCGCTTCCCATGCCACATCATCATGTTTGAAGACCACCTCCATGCACTTAGAAGAAATGACTCCAAGTCTCCTATTAGACATGTCTCTCAAAACCACCTTCCTCCCAATCACCTTGAATCTGAACTCTAACCTCTTGAAAATTTAAGACTTTTATCAAGAGACTCCATCCATTGAATGCTTAAAACAACATTTGTGCCATCTAATGCCACCACATAAAAGTCATCGGTAACGGTGTAGTTATCTATGGTGATACTCAACTAGAATACCATGTGTATACAAGGCATTTGATGGCCGCTATCTACCTTAACATCAAACCCTTCATGCTCTATTGTTTGTAACCCTCTCTTGGCAACCAATTTAGCATCAATAAAGTTGCCAATAGCCCCGCTATCAAGCATCACAATAACTCGTTGTACCTATAATATACCTCGAGTTGGCTCCTTAGGGTGTTGATTTATCCATAGGTGGGTCCTCATTTGACTCATCATATTTGTTCTCAGCATGCTCCTCCTAGTATTTGATATGACCTCTTGTAGTGAATCTTCTCTTTGCAAATGCATCTATGTTTTGGTTCCCACAGATCCGTGTAGCTAAAGCATAACTAATTCCTTCACAAGTCTTGTATAGTCACTTCATCTAATTGGCTCTTTTGGGGTCATTCTACTTGGGAAGGTTTCTTTCCTTTGTCCTTCTGTGAAATGGGTCCCTTAGATGGCGATTGATTCTTTGAAGTAGAAGAGACCATGTCTTGAACTTTCTTGATCGCATCTTGGAGTGAGCTTTGGCCAAGGGCCTTGACCCAAACTCTCAATGGGTCCATCAGCCCATCCATGAATATAGCAATTAATCTCCTCTTTGATATGTCTGTCATCAACACTGAGAGCCTCTAAAATTCTGCAATACAACAATCAACCATTCCCCATTGCTTCAACTTCACTAATTCCTCAAAGTGGAGTTCTGCATCCTTCCTATCAAACCTCTCAATAAGTTTCTTTGTGAAATTGGTTTATGAAGTGATTTGATCATGACCCAGGGTGACCATTCCATGATGCCACCACTCATG
The DNA here is from genome assembly GCA_018584345.1 of Thuja plicata. Lineage (NCBI taxonomy): Eukaryota > Viridiplantae > Streptophyta > Pinopsida > Cupressales > Cupressaceae > Thuja > Thuja plicata. The sequence goes on from MU225768.1 coordinate 2,787,270, forward strand.
AGGCATCCTGTCAAGATGTAGTGTTGCATATTTGATTGTTTTCTCTTCTGGCATCGGGCTAAGCAAAAAGTATGTGTCCACCTTTTGTACCTAGGCATGTGGTGGAGTCTTCCTTGAACCATCAAAGAGAGTAGACTAAGCTTGTTGATCTTCCTCAAATCATTATTGTAATCTCTATTACCCTTGTTGGTAAAATGCCTCATCTTGGGATCCACATAGTCCTTAAGGGACATATCCGACTGTAACCTCACATCTAACCAATCCTATGTGAACTGTTCCCGCAGCTCAATAAATGTGGAAGTATGAATCTCTTGATTCTCAACTCTAGTTGGGAAGGTAGGCATCATGGGCCTCAAACTAGTTGCAGTCTACACTGGTTGTGAGCCCTTCCATTCACTAAGTTGTCTCAATGTCCATTGTTACCCTTGCAATTGCTGAATTGACTATTGTTGTTGTTTTTGTTCACCATTGTTTGGGTCAACAAGTCAAGCAACTAGGTTAACCACTAATTGGTCACATGCTGCCATCAAACTATCCAAGTGCTCCGCCAAGTGTCCTCTATCACCCGTATGTACTCCTTTTGCTTATTGCCTCCTATCAATGTATCAGGGCTGCTTACCCCCTTATTGGAGTGTGAATCTTGATGAGCCTAGGAATGCCCGACATTGTGTCTCCTTTAAGGACTTTGATTGAATGTGACTGCTTCCTCAACGCTCGGTTGTAGTATCTTCTCTCTCTCTCTCTCATCCACAATCACAGGATGGAAGAAAACCAACTCTGATACTATTGAAATGTTCATGCCCAATTTTCAAAAAATTGCAAAGAAACACTCCCAAAGAGTTTGAACAAAATGTTTTCTCATTACCGAGTTTAATTCAAATTTTGATAACTCAAATGTAATTTATTTCAAATGCAAAGTAGAACGAAGCGAAATGCAATATTTGAATAAACCTTATTGATCAAATCATGAATAGTAAGAATGTTATTTGCACCAGTAGCAGGGATTAAGATTTATGATATATTTGCATTGGAGGTGGTGGATAGCTACATATAGTGATATTCATTGGCCCGGTTTGATTAATGTTCTAGATTTGACCACCTCACTGAGAACTATCATTGTTGTAACAATCGACCTCCATGGTCTGCGGTATTAAGTCTGGCTTTGTGGAAGTTCAAGATACAACTTAGGTTTGCAGAGCTAATGACATATTTGATGGCAGTCACAATTTAGATCTCCGTATTGTAGCTTGCAGCGGATCAATGGTAAATCACACTACCAAGGATAATTACTTAGTAATTGTGTCTTCAATTGCTCGATTCTTCTCTTGATCTGGTGTTCACTGTATCCCTGAATACAAATTTGTCTCCTTATGGATACTTCATGAATTTGGAAGGAGACTAGGGTGTGGATACCACTAAAACTCCAAGGTCACTCAATTCATGATAGACTAGTTGTAGAAACCAAGTTTTCCATGCTTGAGTGCTTTCAAATGCTCTCCTTTTATATTGCCTCCAATGAATTTTTCCCTCAAAAATTAATTAAATTCGTATGAGCCCCTAGGAGGGAAAATTGATAAAAGTAGCCTCATTACAATTTTTATTCAAATGGCCACCATAATTTGATTAATATTATTCTTACAATAGGCTCTTAAAGGAATAATATTAATCAGTGTTACTTGGGGATGCATCCCAAGTATTTTTCAGCCGTCCCTGTCCCAGAAATGTCCAGGGGATGGGAAACCTAGGGGACTTTGAATTTGACTCTCAAACTAACACAAATTTGACATATAAATTCTACTAATTCTTATATTTTAAGGTTCTATAATGTATAAGTGCACGCTTTATCCATGTTTTCATATGAATATTTTAAATTTCTCTACATATTTTAATTTTTCCTATTGTTATATAGTCGTCCCATTAGCCGTCCCCAAAATTGGCAAAAAAAATTGTCGTCCCAGAAACTTGTCCTCCAATCCCCTACTGTACCCATCCCGGAAACTTGGGGTAACCTTGACATTAATTAATTAATTATTAATTCCCTTGTAATAAATTAATACCTTACGGGAATTAGAAAGTTGTTAATTTATTTTCCTATCAATTTGGATGGGACATTACATAAGCATAACAAAGAAAGATTTGATAATGGAGGTGAGTTTGTCTCAAAATAGTTCAAGGAGTTCTACAAACATTAAGGTATACATAAGTAGTGTACTTATGTACATTCAATAACAAAAATATTATCATGTAAAAGATGAATAGGACAATTAAAGAGATGGAAAGGTGCATGGTGAATAGTGAAATGTAGCACATAAGTATTTGATGAAATTTGTGAATACAATAGTATACATTTTTAGCACAAGTCATTGAAAAGCCTTGTAGAATATCACTTTGAAGGAAGCGTGGTTAGGTAGAAAAAAATTTGTAAATGAATTTCAAGTTTTCAATTATATTGCTTTTGCATACATTTCTAAGAAAAAGAAAATAAATTAGATGCAAAAAAGCAATATATATCATAGTTTAAAAACTTAACTTGACAAATCAATTTTTTTTAAAAACTTATGACTCAAAAACTAGGGGAAACACTCAACATGTTTCGCAAACATTGAAAAACACATAAGTTTTTCAAAATATTATCCAAAAGCACATATTAGTATTTCATATATAATTCAAAAATAGAGTTCAACGCACATAAAGACCAAAAAAAAGTTCAAAATTTCAATATATATTAACTTCAAGTTTTAATATTAATAAAAATAACAATCATTAATTTTTTATTTCACTAAAGCTCAAAAAAAATTCTATTGTTGGGTTAGTGTCATGGAAGGGGATGGTATAGTTATAGCATCTTCAACAAGAGCCTCAAAAGAAGCCTCAGGGATAGGATCAAGTTGTGTATGTGGTGAACCCATCCTTCATGGTTCACTAGTTTTACCTCTTGCCTACTTATGTGCTGCCACATTTTTGTTCCATTTGGATGAATCTCCACAAATTATTCATTTCATCAATAGTAAACAATAGATCCAAGTCCTTAGTAAACCAGTCCAAATATGTAACAATGGCTTTGAGATCAAGCACATGATGTGTATCTTGCCCCTCTACCTTCTTTTCATGCAATCAAAGGTTGTACCACACAAAGACAAGATCATTCAAGAAATCTTAAGTGAAAAATTGGACTTCATCATGTGAAGGGCCTAAAAAAAATTCCAATTGTGTTCACAACTAGAAGTGCTACATAGATGCAATAAAATGTGGATGGTAAAATTTTGAAGATTGGGCATTGTGGTACCAAAATCTTCCCACCACAAGTTTGTAGGACAATATTTATGACTTTGTAAGGATTTTAGTAAGGAAAAGTTAAAATAATAGTAAACTTAATTTAAACATATATGTTTTTATTTGCCTGTAGAGTGTTATTTGGCTATAGAGTGACTTTTCTATGAATACATAGCATTGAAAAGAATAATACCCTTTCTACTCTCATATTACCTTGTATCTCATTTATATGAAGTCTTGAAGGTTGTCATTGGGTGCCAGCCTCACAATACATGTGATGAGGCCAGGAATAACCTCTACATTTGCTTTTACGGAAGGGCAGAAGAAAAATTTGGGGTTCAAATAGTAGACAATAACATGTATTGTTAGTGGAGTTGCTGATTCCACCTGCCATCAATAATGTGCCATATAGGTTCATATATGTTCCTATGTGACCCATACAAATGATGAATTGTCTTTTTGGCCTTATCCATGGATTCATATAGGTACTCTATAATTTTTAGCTGCACCCATGTAATGTCCCTAATTATTCTCCTTATATAATTCCCTGCAAAACTGACGTCAGTACAAACTATTACTCCATATTTATATGACACTTACTCTATTCTAAGTTAGTAAGGGGAATTTGACCCTAGGAAC
>MU225768.1:2798170-2809611 GCA_018584345.1 Thuja plicata
GAATTAAAAAGTGGGAATTTAACTTTTATCCCACATTGGCCAGGAAAGTGTTTGAGCTCCCACAAGAAAAGAATAAAAGAGACTTAAGAGCTCATTCTGAATATGTTTTATGATTATTATTGAACTTTGGTTGTTTTTTGCTCTTGCTTGGAGAACGAGGGTTTCCGCCATTGGAGAACGGAAAATCTTCAGTGTTGCAGCCATATGAGTTGGTGAAATATCCAGTGAATTTGGCATTCAAGAGAGCTTCATTCAGGAGTTCTATTTGTGCTTAAAAGTGAAGAATTTCATCTAGGGTTTGAAGGATTTGAAGGTAAATGTACAACAGACTTGGAGATTCATTCTTGGCAGCCATTCTATATCATATTTTATCTATTTAATAGTTGCTACAGTAGCCGTGAACAGCGATTTTGCTACAGTCACCGTGAATAGTGTTCTGCTACAGTACCCGCGTGAACAGTAATGCTACAGTACCATGAACAGTAACATGCCTGAAGGTCTTGGTGCATTGTGTTAAGGCTGCGATCCAATTTGAGTCATGTTTCAGTGAGCCGTGTCCCAATTTTGGTGTTCACCAAAGACTGCGATTGGATTCTAGGTTTCTTCATTTGCATTTGATTAATTCTAGCTTGCATGTTTTGCATCAGTAAGTTTGTTTGTAAATCACTAAGGGTCTGAGATAAAGATCAGAATTCATTTGCAGCAATATATACTTCAGACTTTGTATTTTCTGAGTCATGTATGGCAAGTGTTTGACAAAATGCCAATGTCCTATATGATCCAAATTTGATGTGTTTGGCCTATCATATGTTATATATATTTGGTCTGCAATGCGTTTATGGTATTTTTCAGATTGTATGCAACTTGTTTGACAATATTCCTTGAGTAGAAAAATAATTTTTCTCCATCATTTAGCAAGGGATATTACACATCCTCGGGGGAATATTATCGGGAGAGGCACCGTAAACATTACACCCTCTGTAAACAGACATGCGTATTCTCGTCGGCACACCTGTGGTTGTCACCTTGTCTCCGTCAGAAATCATCCCATGTTTGACAGAGTTAATTATATATATATGCAGCGGAATCTCATCATCAACGACTGGCTGGAATCTTTTAACTACATAGGTGCACTATTTTGTAATTATTTCCCATGTTTGTATTGATCAGTCAGGGAAATTCGAACCAATATTGTGGATAAAAGATTATTATTACCGGGATGGAGAAGTTGTAGTTTTATGGACTGAATTCTTATAAAAAAATGTTATTCTTTGGTGTTTTAATCTAGAGTTAAGTAATATTGGGAAGATTGGTTTAATGGTGTAAACACGACCAGGAATTTATATTTGAAATTACATTTTGGTATGAAATCATTCCTAAATTTACCCAGAACCTTTGGAACTTTACAGTGGTATCAGAGCTTTCAATCTTGCCAGCCTATAGGGTGTTTCGATTTTTGTGTTGCCAAACAGAAAAGATGTTCTACTAAATATGCCATCAGGCCGTTACAACTTCCAGAATACCAAAGAACGTCAAAACAGAAATCCAACCAGTCCATCTAATTCAACTCCGCAATTTGAAATTGAGGAAAGTCATACTGAGATAAAAGAAGAAATAATTTTTGAATACGACAATAACACGGGGGAACCAGCAAATAATAGGGATTTAATTACGACATTGATGAGAAGTCAACAATACATGCAAAACAATATAAATACTATGACCAATCTGATGACTCAATTCATGACTCAAAATTTAAACCAAAATCAAAATGAAGGTGGTAGGGATGATCGTTCAGTTAATAACAATCAGCCTTAAAGAACAACAACAGCCAGACCTTACATGCCGAATTTTACTCCTAGAAATTTGCACCCAGAACATGAACCTACTGCTAGAGAGGTACAGGATGAAATTTTAAATGATTGGGAATCGGCCGGGGCAGAATTCAGATCTCACATGTCTTTTAGAGAGTACATGGATGTCAGGATGAGACATATACCTCATAGGGGCAGAAATTACAATAGTGAATTACAAAGGAAAATAGGGAAGATGTCCATACCTTACTTTGATTTTGATGGTACAGGCAAGACAACTGCTAGGGCATGGGTTCAAAAGTTAGACACCTATTTTCAATTGAACCCTATGATGGATGATGAAGCTATTAAATATGCATCACTACATCTAGATGGAGTAGCACATGAATGGCGGCACCATGGGCAGGTCACCCTGGGCCATAATTTGGTAGATACATATTTGGAATTCACTGAATGTCTCATTGATAGGTTTGATTCCAAAGATCCTGAATTACATTTAAAAGAATTAACACAGCTGAAACAAACAGGGACAGTTGAACAATATATAACAGAATTTGAAAAATTGGCTGTGCTTGTCACTGAAATCTCTGAGCGACACAAGATTGTTCTTTTTATTGGACTCTCCGATTCTTTGAAAGGATGGGTGAAGTCTTTATATCCTACCACACTACAAATGGCTATTAAGAAGGCTAGAGATTTAAAACCTTCTTCAAAAGGAAAGATTTGGAATAAAAAACCTTCTACCAAAACCGGATAAAGACAAAGAGCCTTCCAACAAAGAAACGTTTCCAAAACCCAGATTTGATAAAGAGGAAAGAGATGAACTCAGGAGGCGCAAATTGTGCTTCAGTTGTAAAGAATCATGGCAACCAGGTCATAGGTGTTTGGGCAAAGGGAAAATACATTACATTAAAGTAATATCAGATGATGATGAAGACGGGGAAAATATAGATCCAAATATAGAAAGTTCCCAAAAGGTTTTTGCCTCCGAACAGGAAAATAAACAGCCAGGTGGTATAATAGCGTCCATGACAGGAATTCCTCATTACAACATTTTCAGGGTAAAAGGGGTGTTACAGCATCAACGAGTTATTGTTATGATTGATAGTGGATCTACTCATAATTTTATTGATGCTGCTCTTGTTAAGAAACGAGGTTTACATATTGTTAAACATGAAGGTTTTGATGTGAAAGTTGCAGGTGGCACTAATTTAGTAAGTACACATAAGGTTCCCCAACTTAGTATTGCTTTGGGTAATTATACAGTGACAGATGATTTTTATGTAATTGATTTGGCGGATACTAATGTTGTGTTAGGAATTCAGTGGATGGAAACATTGGATAAGTATTCTCAGAGTTTCAAACGCATAGAATTTTCTTTCAAAATTGATGGACAAAAGGTGATTCTCAGAGGTATGTCAAATGGTGGGCCCAAGATTATTACTGCTAAAAGGATGGAAGCTATTTTTCGTCATGGTGAGGTTGCTTGGCCAGCACAGTGTTTGATTTCTACAAAGGTAACAAGTTTTGAATCTAAGCACTATTCAGATGATTTGTTGCGAGTATTAGATTCTCACAGTTTGGTTTTCAGTGATATACCCCCCGGGGTACCCCCAGATAGAGGTTTTGAACATACTATTGAATTGGAAGAAGGGGCTAAGCCCGTAATCACTACTCCATACAAGCATCCTAAGGCATTCAAAAATGAAATAGAAAAAGCTACAAGGAGCTATTAGAGATGGGACATGTTAGGCCCAGCTCGAGTCCATTTGCTTCAGCAGTAGTGGTGGTCAGAAAGAAAGATGGGACTCTACGCATGTGTATCGACTACTGTGCCCTCAATAAAAAAGACTAAAAACAGGTATCCGATTCCCCGCATTGATGAATTGTTAGATGAATTACATGGTGTTGTATATTTTTCTAAAATTGATTTGAGATCAGGGTATCATCAGATTAAGTCAAGGGAACAAGACATTCATAAAATTGCTTTCCGTTGTCATTATGGTCATTATGAATTTTTGGTTATGCCTTCAAATGCTCCAGCAACATTTCAGTCTTGTATGAACCATATTTTTAATAAGCAGCTGCGGAAATTCTTGCTTGTTTTCTTTGATGATATATTGATTTACAACAAGACTTGGGAGGAACACCTGAAACATATTGATGAAATTTTGGGTATAATGGAGTCTCAATCTCTTTATGCAAAAGCCTCGAAATGTGGATTTTGTATTACAAATTTTATACTTGGGATATATGATCAGTGCTAAAGGTGTGCAGGTGCATAAAGAAAAGATAAAGGCTATTCAAGATTGGCCGCCTCCACGGACTCTTTCTGATTTAAGAGGTTTCTTTGGTCTATGCAGTTATTACAAGAGATTCGTTAGAGGGTTTTCACAACTTGGAGCACCACTCACAGATCTTACCAAACAGGGGGAATTCAGATGGACTGCAGAGTCACAACAGGTATTTGACAAACTCAAGGAGGTAATGAGTTCTTGCCCCACCCTTGTTTTACCAGATTTTGATTAGCCCTTTGTATTAGAATGTGATGCGTTAGGTAAAGGAATTGGAGCCGTGTTAATGCAAAATAAACATCCGATAGTGTTTGAAAGCAGGAAACTCACTAGTACCGAAAAACTGTATTCCATATATGATAAGGAAATGTTAGCTATTATTCATGCATTAGCTAAATTCAGACAATACTTAGTTGGAGCCAAATTTGTAGTTAAAACTGATCATAATAGTCTGAAGTATTTCCTTAGTCAACGAGATTTGAATGATAGGCAGAAAAAGTGGATCAGATTTGAATGATTTTGAAATTGAATATGTTAAGGGCAAGAACAATGTCGTAGCTGATGCTTTGTCTAGGAGGCCGGAAATAAATGCTTGAAGTGGGGTAATAGCTAATTGGAGATCCTTGTTGTTGGTAGAATATTCTAAGAACTCCATTGCTTGTGATTTATTGGATGGGAAAGTTCAGCACGATAGGTACAAAGTTGTGAATGATATTATTTACTACAAAGATAGAATCTTCTTAGTACCTGAGTCTAAGTTAAAGCTAAGAATTTTGCAAACAGTTCGTGATTTGCCTTTAGCAGGACATCCAGGTTATTTCAAAACTTACAAGCACATCCGTGAAAGATTCACATGGAAAGGTCAAAAATGACGTTTTGCAATACGTTAAGGAATGTCTCACATGTTAGCAAAATAAAGCAGAACATTCTTATCCAACCAGGTTATTGCAGTCTTTACCTATTTCGGAGCAGAAATGGGAAAGTATCTCAATGGATTTCATTATTGGTTTACCACGAGCTCAAGGTAAAGATTGTATTTTTGTGGTGGTTGATAAACTAACAAAATTTGCACATTTCTTTGCTATCTCTACAAAATTCACAGCTGTTCAGGTTGCCGGATTGTTTTTCAAGGAAGTATTCCGTTTACATGGTCTACCAAAGAATATAATCAGTGATCGTGACAGCAGGTTTTTGAGTAATTTTTGGGCGAAATTATTCAGGTTGACAGGTATAGAATTGCATCACAACACTAGCTACCATCCACAGACCAATGGTCAGACAAAAATAGTCAACAAATAGATTGAAGGCTACCTTCATAATTATGTCGCTGGGCATCAAAAGGCTTGGATTCGTTGGTTGCATTTGGGCGAGTATTGCTATAATACTACTTTCCATATGTCCATCGGTATGACGTCGTTTAAGGCATTATATGGGTATGATGCTTTATCCTTTGTAGATCTTGCTTTTGATACCAGTAATGTGCCCAAGTCACGGGATTGGCTTCAGGAGTGTCAGGACATCTTTAAAACCCTCAAGAAAAATTTACATTGTGCTCAAAACCGGCAAAAGCTCTACACCGATAAGAAGAGGTTGGAACGGAGTTTTGAGGTTGGTGATTTAGTGTACCTCCGCTTACATCCCTATAGACAGTCGTCACTTAAACAAAGTGGGGCTAAGAAATTGAAGCCTCGATTTTATGGGCCTTGTCCGATTGTGGGCAAAACTAGAGAGGTTGCATATGAATTGGCTTTACCAGTGGGTAGTAGGATCCACAATGTATTCCCCGTCTCTTGTCTCAAGAAGGCTTTAGGTCAACAAGTCAAAGTTTTAGAGGCTTTACCTCCCTTGGATGAAGAAGGGAAACTTGCAATGATTCCTGAGAACATTGTAGAAACGTGGGATCGGCATCTGCGTAACCGCACTATTCGGGAATATCTGATCAAATGGAAGGATTTACCTTTGGATGATGCTACTTGGGAAAATGAGCAGATTCTGAGCCACCCAGATTCACAGTTGCTTGTGGGAAAGCAACACGTGGCAGGGGAGACTTGTCATGTCCCCAAATAATCATTATTTGGTTAATAAAATAAAGGAATTAATTATTTAATATTAATTACATTGACAAATTAATATTAAATAATTACAAGGAGTGTAACATTAAGTTACGTGTTTAAATAAAGTAGTTCCCTTACGTGAATAGTACAACAGAGGAATAGTACAATAGATTTTGGTTGTCAATAAAAGACTTGCTCGTAAAGGAGAAAACATGCTTGAATCTCTTAAACACTGGATGCGAAGTGAGTTACAACTTGTTCCTTTTGTCAATTTGTTGTCTGGCTTAATGGGATTAGTGGTGGATTATAGAGTGCGATAAATTAAGGACATTTGTCTTTTCTAGAAACAGGAGGTTGTTCTATCATTTCGTCGGTGGACACGTTGGCCTAGTGGATTGAGAACATCAGAAAGGAGTTTAGTGTATGTTTCCGCACCCAGTATAAAGTGTCGTGGGCATTCAGAATGATACGTGTTGATGGAGGCATGTTACAACACGCTCCGACTCCAATTTGGGAAGCATGAAGTCGTAAGTGACAGTCTTGGACGACACGACTAGAAGAATTATTTGTCGGGTTGAGTCGGCGACGTATGACTCCTTCCACTAGGGTCTATATTGGCAGGAGTAAGGATAAACGACTTTCAGAACTTTAACGGGCTGGTATGCCATATACAACATCCTCGGGGGAATATTATCGGGAGAGGCACCATAAACATTACACCTTCGTAAACAGACATGCGTATTCTCGTCGGCACACCTGCGACTGTCACCTTGTCTCTATCAGTAGTCATTCCATGTTCGACAGAGTTAATTATATATATATATGCAGCAAAATCTCATCATCAACGACAGGCTGGAACCCTTTAACTACACAGGTGCACTATTTTGTCATTATTTCCCATGTTTGTATTGATCAGTAAGGGAAATTCGAACCAATATTGTGGATAAAAGATTATTATTACCGGGTTGGAGAAATTGTAGTTTTATGGATTGAATTCTTATAAAAAAATCGTTATTCTTTGGTGTTTTAATCTGGAGTTTAGTAATATTGGGAAGATTGGTTCAATGGTGTAAACATGACCAGGAATTAATATTTGAAATTACATTTTGGTCTGAAATCATTCTTGAATTTACCCAGAACCTTTGGAACTTTACAATCTCCATTGCCGCTTAGTTTGGAGGCTTCCAAGTTCCTAGACAAGAACATTTGGTTTGCAAGTTGGTGAAGTCCTTGTATGGATTTAAACAAGCTCTACAGCCTAGCATTTAAAAATTGACGAGTACATTAAGAGATTTTGGTTTCAGGAAAATGCTATTCTAACTCTTTATGTATAAACTGTCAGTGATGACATAGTAATCCTAATTGTCTATGTTGATGATATTGCAATCATTGGAACAATGCAAAGTCAATTCAATGGAAAAGTTAGTACAAGTTATTTGGTAACACTTTCTTCATAAGTAATTTCTTGGCAAAGCAAGCTACAACATACAATTGCCTTATTTTCCAAAGAAGCATAATACAAGGCATTTGCTAATATTAATTGTGAAGGCAATGTGGTTACGAAAGATATTGGTTGATCTTCAACTTGACCAAACAAACTGATCTCACTTTTGAGCAATAACCAAAAAGCTAAGTTGCTGAATCGTGGGACTTTTCCAGGTGATTCCGAGTACGAAACGTGCCGGAATCAGATTTTGAAACGAATCTCTTGTGGGAACACATCTGGGATTTGTGTTTTTAAATGCCGAAATGTTTAGTGACTCTAGGTTGATCTTTTAAATATTTTTAAGACCTAGATTGCTGATTAGAAAACTCTGAACTATTCTATCGTAAGATTCTGGCTTGATCTTTTTGATACAGAAACCTGAATTTAAATTAGAATGATATGTTTCAAAATTTGAAATTTGTAATGGTTTTGTTAAGCATATGTATTGGTATATGACATTCTAAACTTAATTCTATTTTTTAGCTGCACACACACACACGCGCACACACACACATTTTTGTATGGTCGTACCGAAAACGTACCCAACCCCCCAAAAAAAATGTCGTACTGGCATTTCGTACCCACGTACCCGTTCCCATTCCCGATTTGGTAAATTAGCCAAAGAGTTCTCAAGATTCACCCTATTATCATGCAGAAACAAGTATATCGAAGTTCATCACCATTACATTAGCAAGTTGGTTGGTAATGAAACTGTTTGTCTTTATTGTTGTCCTATAATAGAAATAAAATGTTGACATAATGACTAAAACACTTGGAGATAAGTTTGTCAAGTTTAGAGATTAACTTGGGATCGTCTCAAATTTAGTCTTTAAGAGGTATTAGATTAATTAAATGGTTTCACTATAATGCCAAAAACTGCTTGTAATCTTTGTTACGAATCGTTTTGATTCTGCTACCATTAGTACATTGACGCACAGCCCACGTAGGTTGTCCTTTAGTTATTATTTTTAACATTGTAGGTTGAATCTTTGGGCTTATATAATCAGCCACTCTGAAATATAATGCTTACAGATTGTCTAGAAATAGTGGTCACAGTACCATCAGAATTTCGTAGCGCAAGTAAATGTGCCCACTTGGATAAAATGTGAATAGTGTTAGAAGTTGATATATCCAAATATATTTCTATCTACAGAAACAGTGCTGCAATATCTGTTACTTAAACTTTATTTTTAAACAAGACACATTTTATACTGGAAAAAAAGCATTCAATATTGAACTGACATAAGACAACAAATCCTTCTGCATTGAGGCCCACATCTCTTTAAGAATTGAAAAATTTCTAATTAAATATGAAAGATGCTACCAAGAATCAGATGTACCAAACACTTCCAAAAACGTCTGGTTAGTAGTTAAGTTGAAATTCCAAGGTTCATGACATGATTGTGCAAGTTTCTGATTGTAGGAACTACCACTCATATTCAAAACCTAAGGAACTCAAGGGATGAAGAAGTACTAATTCATGAAAACCAGAAAATTTAAGGACCATGAGGTTATCATCAGAAGAGAATACATGGCATACCAATTCAAAGCACCATCTGTTATATTTGATGTTTTTAATAAAGGATACAAAAATTTATAGTTCAAAATTTGATAATGTACATTGGGGAAATGTTTCAAAATTTTGAGAGGTCTGTAATTTCATTAATTGTATCATGAGTCATCCCTTTGACAAAGTGGATGGTTGAGTGAATCACAACTTGAGGTTCTTTATGGAACCATGCCACTTACTAGCCCTTAAAGCATTTACACAATGGTCCAGCTCTTCTCAGGTTCTAGATAGCTGGCGCTTCCATTGTCCTTGTAATGTCCTCTTCTAGAAAAAGGCATTTTTTTAATTTTTTTTATTATGTTCTTGATTATAAATCCTGTAATCAAATAGGGAACACCAGTGTATATAGCTAATAAAATTAGTTAGCTAGTTGCGTACAAAATTAAAAAGCAATCTATTACGTGGTTAAATAAATTTTGAACGTAGGATTTGAGTCATGATAGGCTTGGCCAAGCCAACCCCATTCTAAGCCCAAGAGTGGAAATTTGGCCCCCTTGGCCTCGGTGGTAGGACTTTGACATCCACACGAGGTGGCCTACTTAGTGGGATGCTTGCCTTGCTTCCTATATATGCTTCATAACTTATTGTTGATTAGCTCAGCATGGTATAAAGATCATAGTGGGGTCCTCAACTTGTCCAATCTAAGCCCAAGAGTGGAACTTTGACCCTCTTGGCCTTGCTGGCAGGAATTTGACATCCACAAAAGTGGTCTACGTAGATGGCAGCCTTATACCCTCTTACCTACATCTCCTATAATCAATTAGCTCATCATAGTAGGAATGGTAGGAAGATCGTAGTGGGGTCCTCAACTTGTCCAATCTGAGCCCAAGAGCGGGACTTTGACCCTTTTGGCCTTGGTGGCAGGACTTTGACATTCACCAAGGTGATTTACTTAGATGGCAGCCCTATACCCTCTTACCTACACCTCCTCTTTCCATCTATAATGAGATTCACCATTGGCTTACATCTAAAATATTTTAAAGATATTCATACCATTTAATAATGCTGTGTTAATTCTTAAAATTCATATATATATATATATATATAGAGAGAGAGAGAGAGAGAGTATAACATAGTATATATATAATTCTGATTTCCTTATTATTATTATTATCATATGTATATATATGTAATATACATATATATCCTTTATCCTTAATAGAACTCAGATAAAATACTTGATTATTCAATATTAATTCATGGATACTTGTCTGCTACAATATCATCTCCTTGATCATTATAAATGATGTCTTTTTCATGCCCCTCTGATTTTTCCAATATGATCAATATCAAATATATTTCCCTCATTACCTCTATTTATATAATCTCCTATTCCCTATGCCATGTACACATATAGAGATATTCAAACCAGCGGTTTCAAATTATAATAATGATTAATGATTGTTATAGGTCTGTCCTTACTATCCATGTTTGTTCCTTCCTATTTGATGATTGAATGATTGAATTGAATGACTTTCTATATCAATCGTCCTTGATGAGGAGTTGCAATGAATGGGACGTTCCGCTTGTCCATTCATATTGATTGTCTTCCATAACAATTACTAAATGCACCTTTCCATGAATAAATCCTGATCGTGGTTCATCATATTAGTTGTTTATAATATTATTTCTCAATTTATTATTAATAGTGTATTCCTTAACCACTATTCATCACTGTTCCAGGTGATGATACTTTATGACACTTTATCAATTCCTTTCTCCATTGTCAACTACTGAATTGTTTATTGTCTAACAATGTATTGGCGTTGTCTTTTAAGTCGACGTAAGCCGCTATTATGATCACCAATGGCTATGGCATGAGACTCAGATATAATAACCGTTGTCGTCCTCCAATATGACGATGCTTTGTGACAGCTTCTTGGTTCCCAATCGCAATTACTTCCATGGTATTCACTTTTCTTCTATTCATTAGCTAGATATGATACAAGTAGATATCTTGTCATTAACTGACTCTTTTATCAATTCGTTTGGCCTAAATTGGTGGTTGAAGAGGAGTTAGCATGTAGGAAAAGAACGTGGAAGGAACAAAACAAAAAATGATTGAACAAATGGAACACTACCCTCCAAGAGTGTCAAAACACCAATCTGGAAATAAAGAAATGGGTGTTAGAAAAATTCAGAACTGCCATGTGGACGAATCTGATAGGAAGAAAAAAGGCCTACTATGTTAAGGAATTTAATCACACATGGGATCATGGGGAT
>MU225768.1:2811087-2834453 GCA_018584345.1 Thuja plicata
CAAGAAGAGGAATGGGTCATTTATTGACCAGCCTAAAGCCTTGGATAGAGGATGCTCTTCCAAGAAGAGGAATGAACCAAATAATGGTTAGCCTAGTGCCCTGAATGTTGCGCTCCAGTGGACGACGGCAAGATCGGGCCAAAGGATTATAGAAGATCCTTATTAAAGTCATGAGCCCGACCTGGCAGACTTCGCTCAGGAAGTCCCTAAGGATGCGCTCCAGAGGACGACAACAAGATTTAATCAGAGGAACAAAATGGTCCTCATTAAGGTTATGAGCCCGACCTGGTAGACTTTCTTTTGGAGGGGTTAGTAATGGGGTAGATATCTAGTTAATTAGTTTTCTTTGTATATATTTATCTTCAAATTGTTCTTGCTAATATCTCTTCTGCAGGTTTACTTTTAATAAAAATGAACCCGGAATACTGGGGACATTACAAAGGACTAGCTCCCACCATTTACGATGTGAAACTGGTAGATGGATGGTCCCTAAAGAGAGGTGAGAAGAGAGAGTTTGTGCTTTCTGCAGCAAAGGAGTGGTAGAAACAGAATGACATTTTATTAAGGAATGTGGGGCTTATGATGATATTCGCAGCGAGTATAGGGATTGCCTACAGGTGAGCAGCACGAAGGAACTTTTCGAAGAGGCAAGAATACACAAGACATCAAGCTTCTTAATCCCGATCCACAACAAAAGGAACAAATTGGAGAAATCGCAGCAGGATGCCTAACTTGCTCTTTGGTCCCTTAGACCGGTGGTCTCGTGGACGTCATTAAAAACATTTCATTTCATTTTATCTGTAGTGTCGCTTTGCTATTAGAATATTTCAGTATTTTTAGTTCGCTATTTTTAGTTCTATTAAGGATCATTTAGTGGCTTTTATTTATTAGTTTATTTTAGGCTTCTATTTTTAGAAGACGTAGTTCTATTTTTGTTTCAGTTTGAAGCTCTTGTAATGGCCTTTATATATGCTTGTATTTCATTCAATAAAGTACGCAAATAGTTTTTATGGTACCAAAGTGGGTGATGAGCCATTAAAGATTTTTTTGAAGTTTTTTTTCATGGGTTTGTAGTTTGCGTGTTTTCTCATGTGAGACTGGTAATCTGTGTTTTTTGTGTCCCGCACGCGCAACTTCTTCCAGTGATTTTTAGTGCCTTTTCCTCATTTTTGGCTGCATGGAGGATTTGCAGTGGTATTTTCTGCTGAAATCAAGCCTTTGTTTCCTTTTTTTCTATGGCCTGTTTTTGGCGAAAATGTGCCTTTTTATTCTGCGGCTTGTTTTTTTGTGTTTTGCGGCTTGTGCATGACTTGTTTCTTGAACTACATGTTTTTATAGTCTTCAAGTCCACACGATTTTTTCCTGTTCTTTATGACCTCTGCAATTTTTTTGCAATGGCTAGGGTTTCAAAAATGTGGGTGAATAGGATTGCGACTAGGGTTTGTACCAAAACCGTGGTTTTCTACTAAAAAAATTATGGCTAGGGTTTGAAACAAAACCATGTTTTTTTGCAAATTTTTTCAATGGATAGGGTTTGCAGATATTTTATGGGTTCTACGACCTACGGCTAGGATTTTGTAGATTTTATTTTTTGATTTAAAAAAACAAATTAGTGGTGATTTTCTGCAAATCAGAGCCTCAAAATTTGTGGTAGGGTTTTGCTTCTATTTTTTGCCTTGGGATTTGTGCCAATTGTTTATGCTATTATTTTTAAACAGATTCCTCTACATTGATTTTTGTGCCTTCACACAATTGACTAGTTTGACCTTGGTGTACGTGATGGCGTCTTTGACCAACATAATGTTGGAACAAAGTCAAAAGTTCAACAACCGCAACTACAACACATGAAAGCAACACAATTAGTTTTTCGTTGTCTTAGCCATAATCAATCCTCACAATGATGTCGGTTTGATGCTCCATGTTACTAATCCTTGACGGTAATAATATAGTCGCCAACTTCTTTGTCATGTGATTGTCCTCAAAACTAACGTTTCACCTAGATTTGTTAGTTAAGCCTTTATCTAATCGCTGTCCTCTTAAGATTAGCATCAAACTAATCATCATCCAAGATATATATTTAGTCAATAGTCAATTATATCATTCAGTCGTGAGTTTTAAGCATTGGTGTTGATATTCTTTACATAGGGTCGATAGTATTAGGTCTTGAGTTGGAGCTAAGTCACTTTTGGCCTATGTGTTTTGTAATTATATTATATTATCGTTCATTATTATTTATTTATTTATTGATTCGGTTTTATATTTTAATTTCATTTATATTATTAAATCCTATTTCAGAAAGGGAACATACTTCTACAATTTTATCTCTTGTACTTATAGTGTATTATTATTTATTTATATTTTAATGTTATTATTATTTATTTACCAAATCTTCTTTCAGAAAGGGGACGTCACAGTCCCTTGTCGCAACACTCCTAAGATAGGGATGGAAGTGGGTGTCAGAAGTCAATACTAGTCCCATATCTATTGGTGTATGATAGAAAAAAGGAATTACAAAGGGTTTATCCCTTATGTGGGACCTTCCCCCTGCTCTGGCTGGTCCCCTGTAAGTATGCCTTCTATTGTCAGGAAATATGTGTACTCAGAACATTTACATGCCACACTGCAAACAAAATTGCATTTATTTGCACTTCATTTTTATTCCTTAAGAAAACATTTGAATTGTCACCATTCTGAGATTTTGATCTTTGTTGATTCTAAAAATCAGTTCATATAACGAGAAATACAAAAGCAGACTGAATGTAAAGAAATTCTCAAAAGTTGCTGGTCAAGTCCAAAAAGTACCACCTTTCAATTTCCTGCGAATTTTTTTGACCATGCTTGGGGTCTTAGGAGTGCCATTAGGTTCACATTTGAAGCATTCATCATGTTCTTCTATATCTAGATCATCTATAACAGAGAGAAACACACAGTATATGAGTAAAGGCCCATTGATTTTGCAATGACATGAAAAGAATTGTACAAAAACCAACATACCAATATCTAACTCTTCCTCATTGGAATCTGAGGTGGGCTTTTCACCCAAAGCAGCTTCTGATGTGGGGAAATTGCAGGTTGAAAATATACTAGATAGTTCGAGCACTCCAAGAGGCATTTCACATTCTTGATCTCCATTCTTTGAAGAATTTTTCGTCTTACCACGCTTAACCTTGATTAGAGTTCCAAAAATGTTCTAGAGGTAAAATGCACAAAAGAATCAGGTCATTAAGCATATATGTTATAGAAAAAGAAACAGCAAGATTCATTGGTGTAGAAATATAGTTTCCACCTTTTTCTTTGGCATGTGTGGAGGGTGCACTGCTGGAAGATCTAAAGAAATTTGAATGTCTTTATTATATACATGGAGCATGGAATCAAACAACCTGCAGTTAAAGGAACATCAGATCTTCCATTTTTGATGAAAATTAGCAAATCATTAATTGCATTAAGTGGCTTGAAAACAGAGAATTTGTTTCATTGAAAAACAAAGCTAAGTCATTTATTACAAAATTGTGAAGGATTCCATCAAGTATAATTCAGTATCTTGCTTCCAATGATGAGGGTGATATTGCAGCACAAACAATAAAGTTGGATTCTTTTATTCCTTTCACATAAAAGTTCGTGAACTTTCCATAGGTTTACATCAGTTAGCTTTTTAATAGTATTGACAAAATGTCTTCCTCAGAATTATAGCATTTATTACTCAATCTGTACATATATATATCACTTAAATACAGATTATTATGTCTATATACTTAGCGGTTGGCAAATCAATATCAACACCATTCTTTTCTGTGAACATTTGTTTTCCAAAAAATGAGTGTTGGCTTTTCTTTTACTAAACGAAGTGATATTTCCTGCCACAGTTTTTGAGTGAGAAGGCAATACAAGTAAATCAGATATAATTTGTAGACTTCTTTGGCAATTGGGACATCTAGTCATCCATATGTTCCCATTTTTATTAAGTTAAAAATCGTCCGAATCTAGCAAATGAAAGACAATACAGAGTTTTTTTAAAGTTTAGGTCAATATGAGGACCATATATGGTTCCAAACTTCCATCTGCACTGTAATGAATTTTCATTGCTGAATTGTAATCCATATGCTGGAGATTCTGCACAATTGGCTGCAGAAGCCAACATGTTTTGGAAGTGCAGTATAATTGACATCTGTTATATAAATCTTATTTTAGATTCTAACCTTGTTGGACAAGATAATCAAGAACTTCATTCAAAGATTACAATCCCAAGTGATTAAATCTTTTGTATTTGAAGTTTTGAACTGTAGTAGTTGGCCACTGTGATTTCTCCATTCTTTTGCATAAATGATTGGAGGTCATGGAAATAAGAATTTTGCGAGGGAGATAAGTTGTTTCATTTATCTTCCCAAAATCTGATTTCAGTTCCTCTCCCTGTGCTCAATGATGGACAATGAAAGAGCTGGTCCATGCATTATATGAGAAGCATGGCTGTTGAAGTGAGTGGAGTCTGCAAATCAGTTGTCATAAGCAAATCCGGATCTATTTTGTTCATATTTATTTTATACCATGCTTACTAGAGTTGAGAGTTTCATATTTTGAAATTTCCAAGCCACTTTGATAATCAAAGCTTGGTTTAAAGATTGAGAGGATTGAGAGTGCAAGATTCCATATCCACAATCCACTGACAGAATTTGGACTGCAAACTCTTTTGCTAGCAATCAAAGGAATTTTTGAAAGGTTTATCATTGCCTTTCCATAAAACTTCCTCCGAGTCACCTTGAATTGCGTAGATAGGAAAGGAGGGAGAGGAAAAAGAGATAGATACATGGGGATTTCCTACAAGCTTAATAGGATAAGTTAGATTGTACCAACTGAAAAAAAAAAAAAAAAGCTACGCACCACGAGGACCCTGCAAAATTTGACCCGCTCCTGTCCCAAGGACAATACAAGGACATGGGGACGGATTTTGGCCATCCCCCAAACCATTTCCTTTTGGAAAAAAATGGGGATTGTCCCCGAAACGTAAGAAATTGGAACTGAAACGAGGGGACGGAAATCCGTATCATGTATGGCTTTGCCGTCCCTCGTCCATCCCCTATACGGATTCCTGTCCCCTTTTTCCCAGCAAAAAAGCGGATGGCATAACATGAAAAAAAAAGGTTTTTTTTTTAAAATTTTAGCTGACCACGCAAGCCCCACATAGCTTCTAAAAGACAATAAAATAATAGAAACCCTATTTGGTCCATTAAAACACAAAAAGAGTAACTCTACTTCTCATTTTTAGTTATACAAAACTTGCTGAGACAAAAAAAAAAACTTAGAGCAGCAGCAGCAGTGAGGAAAGTTTGCATTTTGGAGTTGCAAGAGGAGGTTTTGCGATGTCTTTCATTTTCCTTTTGTTTATTTCAACTTTGTTTCCATTTGTTTCCATTTTTCATTTTTTTTCATCACATAGGGAGGGCATTTTGTCATTTTGAGTGAAGCACTGAAATACCTTTTTGGTTTTTTTAATAACTTGAAGCACTATATTGCATTACAAAATCTGAAAACATGAGTAGCAGTAAGAGTGAGGGAAGTAGTGATAGTCATAGCATGGATGTCGCTATGCAAGAAACTCAAACATCACGAAGAAAAAGAACTAGTTCTAGGGCAGCCATAGGGGGGTCTTGATTTTCAACTAATGTGGATGTTCATGTAGAAGATGCAACAATCCCTAACCCATTTGAGTGCCCTTCCCAAGTCCTCAAAAAATTTGGAGAAGGCCCATTCAACCCTAAGAAACCTCTCCTACAATTTGCCACAAGAGTAGACAAGAATAAGGAAAAACATTCGGGGGGTAGTAGGGAAGTAGTAGGGAATGGGAGTGCCATTTGTGCCACAAACATTATTTTGGGAGCTATACTAGAGTCTATTGCCATCTTTTATGGATAGTTGGTCAAGGGGTCAAAGGTTGCAAAACAATAACACAAGAAGAAAAACTTGAGGCAACTAGATTGCACATGTAGGGGGAGGCATTGAAAATAGGGACTCCAATAGACAATGTGCAAGCTAATATGCCTATGAGTAGCACAACCACACCCACTCCCACTCCCACTACTAGTAAAGGAAAGGAAAAGAAGACTGAAAGAGAAACAAATGTTGCTGATTTATTTAATATGCAAGCAAATGAGAAGGCTGAAGAATCTATTGGTAGGTTTTTTTTTGCTCATGGTATACCATTCCATGTGTCACGTTCCTCATATTATTAAGAAATGTGCAAAGATATCTATGTTGTTGGTCCCTCATTTGTACCACCTATAGACACAAAACTACGCACCACTGTTCTTGATAAAGAGTATTCAAAAGTGAACATTTGAATGGAGGATATGACATTTCTAACTTGTAACTTGCTAGCATTTGCAGATACATTTGCTCCTTCATTGACCCTATTGTGAGGCTCATTAGATATGTTGATACTGATTCTCCTAGCCTTCGAGAGATTTATGAGACCATTGATAGCATGCTTGGGCAGATCAAGCATGTTATTCATGCCAGGGACCCTACTTTGGAGTTTTATGAGGAACATCTTAAGCCCATTGTGACGCGACGGTGGAACATTATGAACACCCCACTTCATATGGCAGCCTATATTGTCAATCCTAAATCGTATGCACCAAGACCTAGGAGAGTGGCTCTATCTAGGGATGAGGAGGTGAGTCTCAAATTTAGAATCTCAAGTTTTCAATTTAAATATGAAATAGCAAGTTGCAAAGTAGATCTCTTCAATCTTCAGTGTTCATTAATTATTATTTGTTAATTTAATATGTTTTTATTTGTTCAACTCAGGTGAAGGAGGGCTTCTTCAAGGCCCTTGCAAAAATGTAC
Source organism: Thuja plicata (assembly GCA_018584345.1). NCBI lineage: Eukaryota > Viridiplantae > Streptophyta > Pinopsida > Cupressales > Cupressaceae > Thuja > Thuja plicata. Next base: position 2,817,928 of record MU225768.1, read on the forward strand.
AATAGAGATGATGTTGGTAAACTTTGGGAACAGGGGCTTGACTTTGTCAATCTTCGTGGTCCAACCTTTAGTAGACCAGAGGTGAAGACGGATAGAGCTACATTAGCTCAAAGGGACCCTATTGGATGGTGGACGTGGCATGGTAGAGATACACCTGAGCTGAAAATTCTTACCATTCGGCTTCTTTCACAGGTTGCGAGTTCCTCTGCTGCACAAAGGAATTGGTCCACATATAGCTTCATCCAATCAGTCAAGAGGTGTCAACAACCTTACCTCTAGACGATCGGGGAAGTTAGTGTCTGTTCACAGTGCATTGCGGCTATAGGATCGACCGACTGTTCAGTATCATCAAACTCCAGCATTACGTTGGGATGTTAATCCCGAGGATGCTATGCAAGTTGAGGAGGATGACACACCTCTAGGATTGCTTGGGGTTCGATTGGATGAGGACCCTCAACCTACCCCTACCAGTGACTCAGAGACTGACTCTGATTTCGATTTACATTCCTAGCGGACAACCATATATTTGGCATATACTATTTGCAGATACATTACTGATTTTGATTATTATGGACATCTGATATGGAGTTGAACTTGTATGTTATTGTTTACTGTTTAGTATTTTAGTTGGAATTCTCTTTATGTCATTTTGATTCCATGCATGATAGTTGGAGCCTTTGGGCATTTTTTGCTATATGTACGCCATATTTTTACAATGAAAGTACTTAGAATTTGAATTTTGTTAATTCACTGTGTATTGAGCTTCTAAAATGTCTATGGTGAATGGTTTATCAATGTTATGATATGCATATTAGAATTCTCTCTTTATATAAAAACCCCTATTTTTTTAATAGCCATCCCTTGACGTCTCGTCCCCTAATTTTTGGCTTTGAGCCATACCCGTACCGAAAACACGTTGTTGTGGGGAATAATGATATATTGTTATTTGTCATTAGTATTTAGTTAGTTGGCTGAAGGATAGGTAGTTGGGGAACGGTTGGCGTCACACCCCTTCGGTCCAGATTTATTGTATGTAATACCTTCGGGTAAAGGCATGATGGTGTTCACGGGTATTTCATATTACTGTGATCATTTGTATACATGAGATTGATGAATTAATGGAAGAACTGGTTCTTTGGCTTGCATTTATTATGTTGTGTATTTACTTTCTGCATTTAACTAGTTTACCCAGTGAGGCGAACAATTGGTGCCGTTGTTGTACAAACGTGGGAAGTGACAGAGGTTTGCCTCACTGGGTAAACTAGTTAAATGTAGAAAGTAAATACACAGAACATAATAAATGCATGCCATAGAACCAAATCTTCCATTAATTCCTCAATCTCATGTACACAAATGATCACAGTAATATCAAATACCCGTAAACACTGTCATCCCTTACCCAAAGGTAGTACATACAATATATATGGATCGAAGGGGTGCAACGCCAACAATCACAACCGTACCAAACTACCTATCCTTTGACCGACTAACTAAATACCAACGACACATAACATATCATTATTCTAGACAACATCATCCCCCTCAAAAAAAGAAGTCGTCTTCGACGACTTACAACAACATGGAGACAGTGTACAACTAAACACAACAAAATCATGACTGAGAAGAAAGGGATTGAGGAAGCGTCCTTGAAGAGGATGGCTGCACCGTTGAAGAAGCCAAATGAGCTCGTAGCTCATAGACCTGTTGTGTCCTCGCCTTCAGGTCCCGCTTCACAACCATCCGATGCTCCAAGGCTATCTTCACCATCATAGCTGCTTCCAGGAGCTCCTTCTCCTTCGTATCAGACTCCTCCCGAGCCTGTGTAAGACTAAGGTGCAAGGCACTCCTCTCTGCACTGGCCTCCGCCAACTACTGCGCAAAACAGGATTTCTCCTCAGCCAACCGTGCCAAATCTACCTTCTCTGTCCTGACGGCCTCCAACTGAGCCACCCTTTCAACTCTCTCTACTGCCCAAGCTGCCTGCTGGCTAGCCAATGCTTGTGTACGTTGAGCCAAGTCTCTCTCGACTGCCTCCAACCGGGTTACCATCTCCTCCCGAGCTCTCTATGCAGTGACCCGAGCAGTCTCATGCCCTGCGAAAAGGTACTCCGTACGCCTCAGGGTGTAATAGCCCTCTCTGAAGTCCTGCTCTATCTTCCGGACAAGAGTCTCTACTCTGCTCTCCACCACTGGCTTATTGACGGCCCAGGCATTCAACATCTCCGTTGTCTCAGTGGCTGGCCATCCACCCAACTCAAAACAAGCTACAAAGGCTGTGGGGCAACCAACTCTCACAAATGCCAGTAACCGCTCCAAATCCTCAGTAACACTCTCCAGAGCCCGAGACTGTGCAAAAGCCACTACCCGGCGTCCTCGTGCAACCATGTCCGCTAAGTACGCCTCAATGTCCTCCCCAACTGACTCCCTAGGAGGTTCTGAAGGTGCTATGGGCTCCTCATGCACATGCAACCCCCGGAACAAAGTCTACTACCACTGCACGATCCTCGGTCAAGTGTTGGTCCCCCACAAGTGAGGCCTCTGCCTCCAAGTCTACGACCTCCCGAAGTACATCCCGTTGGGGAGAGAGAACTGCAGCTCCTACTAGTGCCAAGGGTGTCATCTGGAAGCGCCTATTGAGCCAAGTGCTCAAAGCCGTGATGGAAGAAGGGTCACCAGCCACTGCCTGTGGATCCTCCAATAACACAAAGTCTATCGTGACCACTACATCTGTCTCGACCACATCCAAATGAACCTGGCCCTCCCTCTCCTCTAGAGGCTCCTCATCATCGGCCTGCTCCAACTCACTTCTAGGCACATCTCCATCATCCAACACCTCAAGTCCGGACTCAGTCACTACCTCCTAAGATCCCACAGCTACCTCCACCGAAGGCAGTGCCTGTACCTCCGATACTATTGCTGGTGTCATGGTCACTGGTGTCCTCATCTGACCAAAAGCAGGAATGGCAACCGTGGCCCATAGTCTCCCTGTCACTAGAGGAGCCAATTGTGTTGTCGTCGACAGGACAAGTCTGACAAACAGAACTAGCGTGGGTGTGGGTGTTGTCACTGTTGGACTAGCGTCTACAGACTCTACTACCTTGTCCTCCATCATCTGGCTATCACCATCTCCCGAGTTGCTAGAGGTCTCCGAGGTAGCCTCCCGACCACTCTCTATGTCTTCGGGCTCTAACTCCGAAATCATCTGGCATCGCCTCTTCAGCCCTGTGGGTGCAATCCTCGTATCCAAATACTTCCAATAGAAGATGGGTGGCTCGCCAGGCGCTAAGGTGCCTTGAGGCTTCATTTCCAACTTCTTAGTCGGAATCGTGCTAGTGTGGCCTCCAAGAACAACCCAATAGTGTGGTGCGGCATATAAAATATCCGGTGTTGCACAGTCATAAACTCATACATAAGCTCCACCAGCACTGAAGCTCAATCATACACGGTGTCATTCATGATGTCGTTCATGAAAATAATCTGAGGGAAAGCAATGTACGAAGCACGACTAGACCCTGTCAGCCGACTCTTTACCACATCCATGATGCATCGCCATGGTCCTTCCGCAATGAAGGCTTTCTTCATTCCTCGACCCTTAGAAGCTTTGGCCACCTTATTCATGTCTGCAGGGGTGAGCATGCGGGGCACCATTTTAACCAATGTTCTTTGGCATCCTTGGACATCTTCTTTGGCTTCATCTCTATCTTTTTCCCATTGCATACTGAATATTCTTGTGAAGTCTGTTGCTGTGAATGAAACCGTTATCACCCGCTTGCGATACTCAAATGTGCTTGTCCTTGAGAACCTGTCAAATGTGTTAATCATAATCCGCAAAGGGCTCTCAGAGTTGGGGATGCAGAAGGCTGACATCTAAATGGCCCATAGACACCAGCCTTCCTTAAACTGTCTTTCACCAAATCGGTCTCTGGGGTATCTTGCCACCATTTCCTACACTCGAGCCCATTTAGGCCTTCAAATACCACCGTTTCATGTGTCACGACATCCTTCAGGGAAGCCATTTGTACTTTTGGTCTGAGCCTCTTTTTCCTGCTTGGGTTCGCATCCACATTGCCTGCAATTTTCACACCCGAAGGTAAAACCCTTGCTGATTTATCCATACTGGAACTGCTTGCCTGTAACTGTGCCTTCCAATGTCATTTTCTTGCGGAATCCATATAACGGTTCTTTCCAAAACTCTCTCCATCAATAATTGTCAACAATCGTGGAAAAATACTGCAACCCCTCCGTACCAGTGGCTCTCTACTATTCCTCTGGCGGAGTGTGTTTTGTTTTCTTTTCTCTTTTTATGTTGGTCCTCTTTTATTTCCATCGCAGGGATGGCATATGGCGATGGAGGGACGGTGGGAAACCACTGACGGTAGGGCTTTAGTTTCGACCCATTGATCGCCTCGTGTATCTCCTTCCTATCCAGTGTCCACAACTTAATCACACCATAGTCATCGACTTCCCAGACTATGTACGGGCAAAGCCACTTCACCTTAAACTTTCCAGGCTTGATCTTGCTTTTCCTATTATACTTCAATACTAGTTGTCCTAGAGTAAAGTGGACCCGCTTGAGGTGCTTGTCATGCCATGCTTTCCATCTCAACTGTGCGACCTCTGTAGCTCACTGTGCCATCATCCGACGCTCGTCCAGTTTATTTAGATTATACAGTCTTTCCCACAGGCTCTCCATATACCCTAGTCTATTCTCGATTGTTATCCTCAAGCTTGGCACCATGAATTCCACAGGAACAACTGCTTCCTTCCTGTACATCAACAGGAAGGGCGTTTGTTCGGTGGTCACCTTGTACGTTGTTTGGTAAGCCCATAGCATCGATGGTAGTTTCTCTTCCTAGTCCTCTTCCTAGACCCCGCACGACTTGTATATCACTGACACTAATATCTTATTTGTTGTTTTTGCTTGGCCATTAGCTCGGGGGTAGTATGGACTTGACAGCGAGAGAACAATCTTAAACTTTGTTGTGAGCAGTCGAATGACATGATTCACAAAGTGACCTCCTCTGTCGTTGGTCAACTGGATCGGGATGTCGTACCTTCTGATGATTTTCTCATATATAAATCTTGTCGTGCTCAAGGTTGAGTTGTCAGGTAAGGTCCGCTTCCCCGCCCACTTCGTCATGTACTCGGTAGCCACCACAATGTACCGGCACCTCTGAGCCCTACTTACCTTCAGAGGTTTGATAAAGTCCAGGCCCCATCGTTTGCAAAGTTCTCGTGCATGTGAAGGATTTAGAGGCATGAAATCCCTCTTCAATGGTTTCCCGACCCTTTGACAGGGGTCACATCCCACGACCCACTCCCTAGCGTCGTTGCGCAACATTGGTCACCACAACCCTGCTAACAGCACCTTCCGTGTCATTGTGTCCGACCCCATGTGTCCCCCTGCGGGCCCTTCATGTGCCTATTTGTGAACACTTTCTACCTCCTCTTCCATAACACACTGTTAGAGGACTTTGTCTGGTCCCATTTTGAAGAGTAATCCATTAATCACCTGAAAAGTACGGCTTATCAATACCAACTTCTGTCGCTTGCTCGGTGGCATGTCCCCGGGGAACTATGAAGTGGACAGATACTCTCCGATGCTCCTATACCATGATGGATTGCTATGTGGAACAAATGTGTGTCCGGAAAGTCGTCGTTCATTCCCTCTGGCGGCTCTCCTAACTTAATCTGAGAGAGCCGATAAGCAATTAAATGGCTCTTCCCAGGGCTCAATAATTGTGAATGTGAACTCCTATAGTAGCAGCAACCATCTACTCACCCGCTCCTATATAAGAGGTTTATTCACCAAGTACATTAATGCCTGGTGGTCCACGTAAAACGTGAATGGTGTTGCCAGTAGGTAATGCCTGAACTTCTGCACGGCTTACACTGTCCCCGGGCCTCCTGCTCTGTGGTACTATAATTCCTCTCTGCCCTTGACAACAATCAACTGGCGAAATAAATGGGGTGATCCAGGCCATGATCGCCTACTTGGGCCAAGGTTGCACCAATTGTGAAATTTGAGGCATCCACGTGAACGTGGAACTCCTTGTCCCAATATGGATATGTCAAAATTGGTGCTCCGACCAACCTCATCTTCAATTCTTCAAAAGAGGCACCCTGTTTCGTCCCCTACAAATAGAGTTCCCCTTTCCGCGTCAACTTGTCGAGGGGATAAGAAACTTGGGCAAAGTTCTTTATAAACCGTCGGTAATAGCCAATGTAGCCCACGAACGATTTCACGCCCATGACGTCTTTCGGCGATTCCATCTCCACGATCACACAGACCTTATCAAGGTTCGCCTTTAGTCCGGCCTTGCAAACTGTGTGCCCCAATAGCTTCCCTTGCGGCACCATGAACCGACACTTCTTTGGGTTCAGTGCCAACCTTGCCTTTCGACACCTCTCCATACACTCCCCCCAAAGCTGCCAAATGCATATCCTCGCCACTTAAGATGGACCAATCGTCCAGAAAAGCCCTAAAATTTCTGACCGACATCTTATTAAAGATGTCGAGGATTATCCGTTGGAAGCTTGCGGGTCCATTGCATAGACCGAAGGGCATCCGGTTGTAAGCGTACACTCCGTCCTCCACCACGAAGTTTGTTTTTAACTTGTCCTCCTCTACGATGGATATCTAGTTATATCCAGAAAACCCATCCATAAACGAGTATATCTTGTGCTCGACGACCTCCAAGATGGTATCCATGAATGGTATGGGAAATAGATCTTTAATGGTGACCGCGTTTAGGCACCTGAAGTCGACGCAAATTTTGATCTTGTTGGCCTCCTTCAGAGATATTACTACCGGGGACGCCCATTGACTTGTTTGCACTTTGAAGATGATCCCCGCTTCAAGCATACGCTCAATCTCATCATTCACCCTTGCTGCATAGTTTTTGTTCAATCTGTACGGCCTTTTCTGTACAGCCACGACTCCAGGTACCAAGGGGATATGGTGCACACACAGTTCCGACGGTACGCCCTTGGGGTCTTTATATGTCCATGCAAATACATCTTTGTATTCCATAAAAATCTTAAATGCAACGATCTTCAAAATGGGGTTCCAGTCATCTCCTACCAGTATGTTCCGCGGGTTGGCCTCATCTCCAAGATTAGTGACCTACAGGGGCAATTCTTCACTCCATGGGTCTCTCTACATAGAACTTGTGTGCTGGGGTTTTATTCACCTGGGCCTCCCCCTCTTTATATTCTCCATACTCTGGCGGGAAGAATTCCCTATCTGTTGTTTGCTCTACTTCCTCTACTTGGAGTATATAGCTATGGAATACTTCATAATCTTCCATCTACCAATGGAAGAGTCCATTCATCGAACTTGTCTCGTCCTCTGGACATTCCTCTAGCTCCAAAACCCCTTCATCGTTGGGTTTCATGTGGCTCCTCCCTTTGTCCATTTGACCACTCTCGCCGTCAGACTTGGACAATGAAGAGGACGCAAGCTCCTCACTCACCATTTGTGTCCGAAGGTCGATGACAAACTTCCGACCTCCATTCTCCATTGACAAGGTGTTCTTTTTCCAGTTGTGTGTAACCTTCGCCGCCACAAAACACCCTCTACCAAGAATCACATCGTACCCCTTCTTGAGTGGGATCACAACAAAGTCTAGCACGAAGGGTTGCGTGCCAATGGTGACTTGTTGCGCCATCAACGTCCCGAGGGGTTTAATTCCCTGTTGGTTTGCTCCCAACAGGTTGAAACTAGGCCACAGTGTTGGTTTCCCATGCTTCCTCTAGAAGAACATTTACCTCCGGTCCACCATCAACTATGGTATCCGTCAGGATGGTCCCCAGGATGCCCATCTCAACGACGACCGAGTGTTTGCTAGTCTTCACCACTAGCAACATGGGATCCATTGCGAACCCACCAGGAACATCTGTGTGGTGGTGTTGGCACTGGGTTGGGAGAGCGTGCCCAGCCAAGCCGTCCTCAGCTGAGATATTACGTGAAGGAGGTCTTGAACTCTTACAGGTACCTCCATGTTTAGCATTTGTCTCAGTATGTTTTCCTCCACCTCCGGCCGACCAGAAGTACTTGTTGTCCCGTGTGCCTCCTTCAGCCCTCGCATCTCCCTTTCAATTTCCTCTCTTGCTTCCTGTACCCTCTGCTTCTTCGTGCGGGGGTCTGGGTATGTAGCTTGTTTTGCTTGTGCGCGAGTAACCGCAAGTACTCCTTCCCCCCATAGTTTCCTCTATGTCCAACTGGTTTACATTGGGTTTTGGACAATTGGCCTCGTCATGGTCTCTCGGCCCGGACCATTTGCATAAATGTTGTGTTGCCTCTTCCTTTGAACAGTCTCGGGCGAAGTGCCCCTATTGGCTACAGGCTCTGCATTGGATCATCGGTCGGCCCTTCGAATTGTACTGAATCCGGCTTCTTGTATTGTTATTGTTATTGTTACTATTATTGTTGTTGTTTCTTCCTCCGCACCAGTTATTACTGTACCCTCCCGATGATGCATTGTTGTTTGTTTGGGAGCTGCCTGCATCGCCCGATGTGGTTGGTTGAACCTGGATGAGAAGCACTTGCTGGCTTCTTGTCTTCAGGTTGTAGGGACATTCCTTAGTAGAATGCCCCATTAGCTGGCATATATCACAAAAAGCTTTCTTAGGACACCAGCCTTTTGTGTGTCCATCGGACATACACTCCGTACACCAAAGTTCTCCTTCGTCTATCTTGCTGGGACCCCCTTTAATAGCTTTAATTTCTTTCATCATCCTTTGCATGTCCTTCTGGAGGGACTACACTTTCTTGTTGGACTCTCCGTCACTGCTGCTCCCTTCCGAAGAGTTTTCATCCTCAGACAAACTGTCCTTGTCCTTTTTGGAGGTTTTTGTCTCGCTTTCCAAATCCATTGGCTTATTGTAGGCATCATCATTCGATGTGGGTGGAACTATCTTCATTTTCTTCCGAAGGGATTGTTTTAACCCCTCGACGAACCATCTTTTCGTTAACCCGTCAGTCGTTTGGCTGTCTACTTTTCCCAACAGTTCCTTGAGTCGTTGACCATAAGACCAAAATAACTTAAATCAAACATGGAGCGTGTGTGCGGTAGGAAATAAAATAAGACCAAAATAATGAAATCAAACACGGAGTGCATGTGCGATAGGAACTGAAGGAAATAAAACGGAAGGCAAGCACACACACCGTACGACCAGATAGTCAAAACCAAGGAGTAAGGTAAAATCCTTGAGCATTATTACATTCAGTTAGGGAATCAAACACATTCGGTCAGAAAGAACAGAGACGCAAGTATGAAGGGGCTGCAAAACTTTTCCACAGTTGTTGACAGTTATTGACGGAGAGGTTATTGGAAAGAGCCGTTATTATGGATTCTACAGGAAAACGACACTGGAAAGCACAGTTGCAGGCAAGTAGTTCCAATATGGATAAATCAAAAAGCGTTTTACCTTCAAGTGTTAAAGTTGCAGGCAATGCGAACCCAAGCAGCAAAAAGAGGCTTAGACCAAACGTACAAATGGCTGCCCAGAAGGTTTTCATAACACAAGAAACAGTGGTATTTAAAGGGTTAAATGGGCTCGAGTGTAGGAAATGGTGAAAAGATACCCCAGAGATCGATTTGGTGAAAGTCAGTTTGAGGAAGGCTGGTATCCATTGGGTCATTCAAATGTCGGTCTTTTGCATCCGCAACTTTGCGAGCCCTCTGCAGATTTTGATTAACACATTTGACAGGTTCTCAAGGACAAGCACATTTGAGTATCGCAAGCGGGTGATAACGGTTTCAAACACAGCAGTAGACTTCACAAGAGTATTCGGTATACCTGGCTGCAATGGGAAAAAGATCGAAATGTAGCCAAAGAAGATGTCCAGGGAAGCTAAAGAACATTGGATTAAAATGGTGTCCCATACGCTCACCCCTGCAGAGATGAAGGAGGTGGTCAAGGATTCTAAGAGTCGAGGAATGAAGAAAGCCTTCGTTGCTGAAGAACCATGGCGATGCATCATGGATGCGGTAAAGAGTCGGCTGACAGGGTCTAGCCATGCTTCGGTCATTGCTCTCCCCCAGATCATTTTGATGAACATCATGAATGACACCGTGTATGACTGGGCTTCTGTGCTAGTAGAGTGTATGTACGAGTTTATGAATTTGCAACACCAGACATTTTATATGCCACACCACGCTATTGGTTGTTCTTCAAGGCCACACTACCACAAATTTCAACTGAGAAGTTGGAAATGAAGCCTCAAGGCACATTAGTGCCTGGCGAGTCACCCATCTTCTATTGGAAGTATTTGGATACCGGGATTGCACCCATAGGGAAAAACAGGCGACGCCGGACGATTTCAGAGTCGGAGCCCGAAGACATAGATAGTGGCCAGGAGACTACCTTAAAGACCTCTGGCGACTCGGAAGATGGTGATAGCCAGATGGAGGACGAGGCAGTGGAGTCTGTAGACGCCAGTCCAGTAGTCACAACACCCACACCCATGCCAGTACTGTTTGCCAGGCTTGTCCTGTCAACAACACAATTGGCTCCTCTGGCGACAGGGGAATTGGGGGCCGCGGCCGCCATTCTTGCTTTTGGTCAGATGAGGAAACTAGTAACAATGACACCAACGGTAGTACTAGAGGTACAAGCATTGCTTTCGGTGGAGGTAGTTGTGGGATCTTTGGAGAGTGACTGAGTCCGGACCTAAGGTGTTGGATGGTGGAGATATCCCTAGAAGTGAGTTGGAGCAGGCCAGTGATGAGGAGCCTCTCGAGGAGAGGGAGGAGCAAGTTCATTTGGATGTGGTCGGGACAAATGTAGTGGTCACGATAGAAACGGTGTTATGGAAGGATCTACAAGTAGTGGCGGGTGACCCTTCTTCCATCGCGGCTATGAGCACTTCGCTAAATAGGCGCTTCCAGATGACACCCTTGGCACCAGTAGGAACTGTGGTTCTCTCCCCGACGAGATGTACTTCCAGAGGTCGTACAGTTGGAGGCAGAGCCCTCACCTATGGGGGACCAACACTTGGTCGAGGACCGTGCAATAGTAGTGGACACTGTTCCTTGGGGGTTGCATGTGCATGAGGAGTTCATAGCACCTTTGGAGCCTCCAAGGGAGTCAGTTGGGGAGGACATTGAGGCGTACTTAGTGGACATTGTTGTACATGGACGTCGAGTAGTGGCTTCCGCACAGTCTCCGGCTCTAGAGAGTGTTATTGAGGATTTGGAGCAATTATTGGCATTTGTGAGAGGTGGTTGCCCCATAGCCTTTGCAGCTTGTTTTGAATTGGGTGGATGGCCAGCCACAGAGACTACGGAGATGGTGAATGCCTAGGCCGTCGGTGAGCCAGTGGTGGAGAGCAAAGTGGAGACTCTCGTGCGGAAGATAGAGCAAGCCTTCAGGGAGGGCTATTACACCCTGAGGCGTACAAAGTGTTAGGAATAACAGTCAACAAGACAAGTGAGAGGGGGGGTGAATCTGTTGTAGTATAGATTATTAAACTTTAAACTTTATAAACCATATCAGCAAAAGTAAATGATAACACAGTAAATGCCAACACCATAACACAATATTTGTTGTCGAGGAAACCCTGTTAAAGGTAAAACCCCGGTGGGAATTAACAGCCACAAATAATGTACTAAGAGTTTAGTATCCATGTTAAAAGATATTAGCCCTGTTAGGAGCTTATTACAACATTACAGTACACAGTCCCTGTTAGGAGACAGACCCTGTTAGGAGTCAAATAAAATAGTAGGCTCACAGCCAAGGCACACTGCCCAAAGAAGGTTAAAGCTACCCTCAAGCATTTACATTCCGAATCAAGTGTGTAAATCAAATACACAATCCAATGAACTGTCTGATAGCAACTGTCTTTGCTTGATCAGTTCCAATGAAGTATAACAATCATCAACTCTGCTCTATATCCAGCAGTCAACAAGCTTCGCAACTTCCACAATTCTCTGTCCTTATTCTCTGCCACATCTTCTCCACAGGAAAAGATCATCCATATATACCCTCTTACAATAATTCATTAGGTCGGTCAGTTAAGCTTTCCTAATACATAATTAATTAGGTCGTCCAATTAAGGCTTTCCATCATACAAATAATAATATAACCCCTTGCTAAGATACACACGGTACCTATAACAAGTAACATCAATTACAATCCATCACATATATTTCCAGATCTGTAATCCACGCTCATAATTAATTCCACACGCTACATGTCTGAAGTCGGCCAGCAAATAGGTCTTCTCCAGAATACACGCCACAGTTGATGTCACCAGTAACAAAACAACAATCGAACTCAATCCATTACTCTAACATATGTCGGCTGTCCCCCAGTAAGCTTGCATCATCTGAAGTATCTTCGCCACAAAGATATACCAGAAACACAGAGACCTGCTCTGTAAAGAATCACAGTTACAGTCCAGAAAACCAGTCTTCACCAAAACAACTGTAACATCCATAATATGTAACATTAAGTCAAGCGACCTTAGGAATAAGATCAGTACACATCCTTCTGCTAAATTCCAACTTCAATCATTTTGAATCATCCGTACATTTCTTCCAGTCAAGTAGCCAGTCTGTCTTCTCCACAGAAATGTATTTTGACATCAGTGACAAAACATGAATATCAACAGCATGATCAGTAACCAAAATTGATATCATCCAACAATCTCCCGCTTTGGCATTGATGGTAACATATGGGAAAATCCATATGCATCAACCCAAAAGTACTCTCTCTCAATACAATCTTCTCAATATCCTGAACACAAATCTCCCCAAAACAGTAGAGATTTTCACATAGATTCTTTCCCCCTTTGGTAGCAATGGCAAAGGGTGCCATAATTCATCTGTAGTCTTCTGTAAGGTGTAGCTTTTTCAATTCTTCATGTCCAACAATTAGGTGCAAGATCTCCCAAATGTACTTCATAGTGTTCTCCTACGATCACTCCCCCTAAGGAGTAGATCCATACATCAAGTCCAGATAGTGATATAGCTCTGAAAACCACTAGACTGATGCATATCTGCATCAATTAATTACCATTGGGAGGGGCCACCACCCCAAGCATGCCTCTGAGATATTCAAAAGCATCTTTTGGCAAAGGTTTGGTAAATATGTCTGCTATTTGTTCCTTTGTGCTAATGTACTCTAGTCTAATTTCTTTATTTGCTACCTTCTCCCTCAAGAAATGGTACTCAATAGAAATATGCTTAGTTTTTGAATGCATTACAGAGTTCTTTGACATGTTTACTGTGCTAGTGTCATCACAATGAATAACCACTGGCTCTTTGAAAGTTATTCCGATGTCTTCCAGCATTTGTTTCATCCAAACAACTTGTGTGCAATTTATTGCAGCAGCAACATATTCTGACTTAGCAGTAGATTGAGCAATACAGTTCTGCTTCTTGCTCAACCAAGAAACCAGCCTTTTCCCAAGGAAAAATGCACCACCTCTTGTACTCTTCTTGTCATCCACATTACTTGCCCAATCAGCATCAGTAAAAGCCTGCAATGTAAAATCATTAGATTTCTCATACCATAATCCATATTCTATTGTCCCTTTCAAATATCTGAAAATTCTTTTCACACCAGCAAAATGTGTTTCTTTAGGATCTGCCTGATATCTAGCCACAATTCCAACTGCATTGGTAATATCTGGTCTAGTGTGTGTTAGATATTGTAGACCTCCAATCATTGATCTGTACTTAGTCTGAACAACACTTTGAGTCTCATCACTATTAGTCAGTTTGTTTCCTGTCACCATAGGTGTTCCAACAGGTTTACAATCTTCCATTCTAAACTTTTTCAACATTTCTTTAAGATACTTGGTCTGAGATATAAAAATGCCATTCTTACTCTGATTAATTTGCAAACCAAGGAAGTATTTCATCTCACCAATCATTGACATTTCAAATTCATTTTCCGTTTCTTTAGCAAACTTCTTACTCATCTTATCATTGCCTCCAAAAATGATATCATCAACAAAAACTTCTATAATCAAGATTCCATCTTCTTTAGTTCTTAAAAATAAATTACTATCTGCATTACCTTTTCTGAAACCAAGACGAAGTAGATATTTGTCCAGTCTTGCATACCATGCCCTTGGTGCTTGTTGCAGTCCATACAGTGCTTTCATCAATCTGCAAACCATGTTTTCATCATCTGTCAAAGGAAAACCATCAGGTTGCTCAATGTAAACTTCTTCTAAATCACCATTCAAGAATGCTGACTTCACATCCATCTGATAAACCTTAAAGTCTTTATGTGCAACATAAGCAAGGAATAATCTCACAGCGTCCAATCTAGCAACAGGAGCAAATGTTTCTTCATAGTCTATGCCTTCTTGTTGTGAGTAGCCCTTACATACCAGTCTAGCCTTGTTTCTTACCACTGTTCCTTCCTCATCCATCTTGTTTCTAAAAACTCATTTAGTGCCAATCACATTTTTGTTCTTAGGTCTTGGAACCAATTCCCAAGTATTGTTCTTTATATGTTCTAGTTCTTCTTCCATGGCTTTAGTCCAAGATTCATCTCTACATGCTTCATCAGTAGTCTTTGGCTCAACTTGAGAAATCAAACAGATCTCATCTCTAACTCTAGATCTAGTCATCATGCCTTTGCTTGCATCATGAATAATTTGATTTTCAGGATTGTTCTTCTTAACATACCTTGGTGTCTTCAATGTCTTAGTAGCTTCAATCTGTTCATCTTCAATCTCATCGTCAATCATCAAAGATTCTTCAGGTTCAGCAGTAACCTCTTTTGTTTCAGTAATCTGACCACAATCATATATCCTTTCCTGAATCTGAAACTTTTCATCTATCCTCACATTGGCGCTTTCAATCAATTTCCTCAATCTCAGATTAAAACATTTGAAAGCTTTACTCTTAGTGGAGTAACCAAGAAAGATTCCTTCATCACTTCTAGCATCAAACTTGCCTATCTCATCATCTCTCTTGATATAGCATTTACTTACAAATATTCTGAAATATTTCACAGTAGGTGTATGCTTAAACCATAATTCATAAGGAGTTTTATTTGTACCTTCTCTGATCTGAATTCTGTTTAGTGTGTACACAGCAGTCCCAACTGCTTCTCTCCAGTGAACATGTGACACATTTCCTTCCAGCAACATAGTCCTTGCAGCATCCAATATAGTTTTGTTTCTTCGCTCTGCTATCCCATTCTGTTGTGGAGTTCTAGGGGCTTAAGTTTGTCTGTGTATTCCATTTTCTTCACAATATGCATTAAACAGTTATGACGTTAACTCTCCTCTGTCTGATCTCAAACACTTCAACTTTAAACCAGATTCATTCTCAACTTTTGCTTTGAATAACTTGAATTTGTCAAATGCTTCATATTTCTCTCTTAAATATGTAACCCACATCATTCTAGAAAAGTCATTGACAAATAGTATAAAGTACCTTTCACCATAGTATGATCTTGTTCATGTAGGATGAAAGATCCCTGACAGATTCTCTTTACTGCTGCTGGTTTACTTTAATTATATAAACTATATTATTCTGTAAATTTATTATTTTGTGGTCTTGGAGAGATAGACAGAAGCTGCAAAAGATGATTGTTTCTTTTTGTGTTTTTTAGAATTTATGTGATACAGTGAATAAACAACAGTAACTATAAAATAAATAGCAATAAGAATCATACGCAGCAATATATTGCAATCTGGAAATGATTTCTAGAATCCTACTAGTATATTCTGATTTGTTTCTGACTTGTTCCAATACAGGTTTGTCCCCAAATAATATTAACGTCAACTGAAGAAGTATACCAGCTAACGCCACATAAACCAAGTATTCAAAACAATGCTGCTAATACAAATAAACTCCAGAATCCTCACGTGCTACTGCAGCAAACGCCCAGGTTGAACCAAGAGGCCGTCTTTGCCAAGAATCGGCTGCCAGTAGAGTGCAAATGCAAAGATATAAATCTTTCCTCTGTTTTGATTGATGTGTGCATAAGAACTTCGATTCCACTCCTGTTGAGGGCTACGTCCCAACAAGAATCCAATCTCAGCCCTAGGGTTTGCGTCCTAGGTGAGAACAAGCTCTTCCAGAGCAAGGTGTCCAAAATGAGTTTTCAAAATGATAAAAGATGGCATTCGTTAGGTTCTCATCGCCTTATATCCCTTTTCCATTGCAAGTCGAACCCTAATAGAGAATTGAGAGTGCACTTTATAAATAAGTGATATTTTCTTAATTATGGTCTCCAAAATATAGAGAAAATATCACTTTATTAATATTAAATAGCCCCACACACCAAAAAGACTCTGGAAGGTGACAATCATATAGCAAATTGCGAGACCTTTCTGACGAGCTATAACACAGGCATCAGAAGTTAGCAAACCCCTTATTTCTCTAGAATGGCTATACACAGCCTTATTTAAATTATTAAAACACTAACTTAGGAAAATATTTAAATATATTAAAATATATCCCAAATAGCCAAGGAATACCCGAGACACCCCAAAATGCTGAAGCTGAATATGTCACCTGCCTGTGACTGATGCCGGACAACCTGGGATA
>MU225768.1:2841308-2852437 GCA_018584345.1 Thuja plicata
GCTTTCCAATCAACATTTCTCTGGTGAAGTTCGGTGTCAAAGGTATAATTTCCTCTATGGCTTGTACTTTGGTTCTGTATACAGGTGTCAAAGATCTGAGTATCTTTGCAATCACTTCTTCCTCACTGTAAGTTCCTCCAAAGTTTCTAATGCCAATAACCACTTCAGTAATTTTCTGTGCATATGCCCTAATGTTCTCATCTTCAGTGATTCCATCTGTCTTCCAGTTCTATAACTTTGCTTGCTTTGTAAACTTGTCTCCAACATATAATGCTTCCAATCTTGTCCAGATCTCATGTGCAGACTCCAAGTCTTTTACTTCAGTGAGTTCTCCTTCTGAAAGAGCGCTGATCAAAGATTCCCTTGCAACCATATTGCATGAAAATAATTTCTTTTGATCTTCAGAAGCCTTTTCTAACTCATCCTCAGTAGCTATCTTTTCATTCTTCTTTGTGATCATCCAGTAATCAATTCCCAGACATAGTAAGTGTGTTCTCATCTTGTTCTTCCAACTGTCAAAGTTTTCAGGGTCAAACTTTGGACTATCCTTCCTGTAGTAAGTCATCTTCAGGATCACCTCAGGCTATTAAACTCTCTCTAAGGACCAGTAGCTCTGATACCAATTGTTACGAATAACAGTCCACAAGACAACTGAGAGGGGGGATGAATCAGTTGTAGTATAGATTATTAAACTTTAAACTTTATAAACCATATCAGCAAAAGTAAATGATAACACAGTACATGCCAACACCATAACACAATATTTGTTGTCGAGGAAACCCTGTTAAAGGTAAAACCCCGGTGGGAATTAACACCCACAAATAATGTACTGAGAGTATAGTATCCCTGTTAAAAGATATTAGCCCTGTTAGGAGCTTATTACAACATTACAGTACACAGTCCCTGTTAGGAGTCAAAGAAAATAGTAGGCTCACAGCCAAGGCACACTACCCAAAGAAGGTTAAAGCCACCCACAAGGATTTACAATCCAAAACAAGTGTGTAAATCAAATACACAATCCAGTGAACTGTCTGATAGCAACTGTCTTTGCTTCATCAGTTCCAATGAAGTATAACAATCATCAACTCTGCTCTATATCCAGCAGTCAACAAGCTTCACAGCTTCCACAATTCTCTGTTCTTATTCTCTGCCACACATTCTCCACAAGAAAAGATCATCCATATATACCCTCTTACAATAATTCATTAGGTTGGCCAATTAAGCTTTCCTAATACATAATTAATTAGGTCGGCCAATTAAGGCTTTCCATCATACAAATAATAATATAACCCCTTGCTAAGATACACACGGTACCTATAACAAGTAAACATCAATTACAATCCATCACATATATTTCCAGGTCCGTAATCCACGCTCATAATTAATTCCACACGCTAAATGTCTGAAGTCGGCCAGTAAATAGGTCTTCTCCAAAATACACGCCACAACTGACATCACCAGTAACAAAACAACAAACGAACTCAACCCATTATTCTAACATATGTCGGGTGTCCACCAGTAAGCTCGTATAATCTGAAGTATCTTCGCTAGAAAGATATACCAGAAACACAGAGACCTGCTCTGTCCAGAATCACAATTACAGTCCAAAAAACTAGTCTTCACCAAATCAACTGTAACATCCATAATATGAAACATTAAGTCAAGCGACCTTAGGAATAAGATCAGTACACATCCTTCTGCTAAATTCCAACTTCGATCGTTCTAAATCATTTGTACAGTGTCCGTACACTTCTTCCATTCAAGTAGCCAGTCTGTCTTCTCCACAGAAATGTATGTTGACATCAGTGACAAAACATGAATATCAACAGCATGATCAATAACCAAAACTGATATCATCCAACACAAAGTACCTTTCCGCAGGGCATGAGGCTGCCCGGATGGCCGCATAGAGAGCTCGGGAGGAGATGGCCACCCGGTTGGAGGCAGTCAAGGGAGACTAGGCTCACCGTACATTGGAGTTGGCTAGCCAGTAGGCAGCAGAGAAAGCTATGATGGTGGCTCAGTTGGAGGTCGTCAGGGCAGAGAAGGTAGGTTTGGAGGCACGGTTGGCTAAGGAGAAGTCCTCTTTTGAGCAGCAGTTGGTGGAGATCAGTGCAGAGAGGAGTGCCTTGCACCTTAGTCTGACAAAGGCTCGGGAAGAGTCTGATACGAAGGAGAAGGAGCTCCTGGAAGTAGCTATGATGGTGAAGACAGCCTTGGAGCATCGGATGGTTGCAGAGCGGGAATTGCAGGCGAGGACACAGCAGGTCTATGAGCTACAAGCTCGTTTGGCTTCTTTAGTGGTGCCGCTAGCTTCTTCAGGGATGCTCCCTCAGCCCCCTTCTTCTTAGTCGTGATTTTGTTGTATACATTGTCTCCATTTTGCTGTAAGTCGTCGAAGACGACTTTTTTTGTTGGGAGGGGATGATGTTGTCGGGAATAATGATATGTTGTTATGAGTCGTTGGTATTTAGTTAGTCGGCCGAAGGATAGATAGTTGGGGTACCGTTGGAACGGTTGGCATCGCACCCATTCAGTCTAGATATATTGTATGTACTACCTTCGGGTAAAGGCATGATGGTTTTCACAGGTATTTGATATTACTGTGATCATTTGTATACATGAGATTGATGAATTAATGGAAGAACTGGTTCTTTGGCATGCATTTATTATGTTCTATGTATTTACTTTCTGCATTTAACTAGTTTACCCAGTGAGGCAAACACACGTCCCTGTCCTGGAAACTCTGTGGGCATAGGAATAAAGTCATTGAATGGTCCAGCATGAGAGTAGGAACTGTATTTTGGTGAGATGAGAACCCCATAGAGTATCGTTGTGCTTGGAATATGAAAGGAAGCTTAAATATTCTATGATCTACAACATTTCCAGAATGGGGATAGCAGTCCAAGAGGCCATCTTTTTAGGATAGTAGAAAATGGAAGTTTGTGTATACACAGGAAAATGCAAATATATAAGCTTCAATGTTTCTCAAATATTACAAATTAATAAAAACAGATAAAGATATCAGGCTACAAAATTAAATATTATGTCTATAGCAAATGGTTAAAGAGACAATAGAATGTATACTTAATATATATAATGGCTCCTACTTTTAGCAATAAATTGAAGCATTCAACATATCATGTGCCCAATCAGTCATTTTGTAGCTCAGTGTTGAGACTTGGTGAATCTTTGCAAGGACTAACAAATCTGAGTCCAAGTCAGCCTTGGCAAGTTTGCAGACTCATTTGAATCTGAAAAAATAAAATAAATCAACTTCAAATTTTCAAAAAAAATTATAATCAAAAATAATTTATTGTTAAAACCATATTTATTTTTAAATGCTGAATTTTGCTGAGCTATTTTGCTGAATTTGATTTTGAGGCAAAAAATTGCCTGCTGAGTTTGGAATGTTTCCAAGTGTCAACACTATCCTCTGTAGAACCAAATGACCGAAAAATACTGCTAAGAAATCTAGTTTGTTGTTTTCATGAACATATAGTCACCATGTTTCTAAGTTTAGAACGCAATGATAGTGTGAATCCCAATGGCATATTGTTTGGATAGCATCAAAACATATTGAGCAAATTGTTGTATTTAGCTTTCCTGAGGTGTCTTTGGGGCCACTTGTAGGTTTTGTAAGAAATCATCATATTCAATATCAATATGGGTGTAGTTTAAACTTTATGCCTTCAAATTTCAAGCCATGAGTTTCATTTCTGTGAATAGTGTGATAACTTGAGGTAACTAGTCATAAACTATCCGCACTCCCTCTTGAATTCAAACTTGTAAGTGCAAAAATGATTGTGGTGATTGTAAGCAAATGCACATGGGTCAGTGGGTTACATAAAGGGCATGTTTAGGGTTTTATAAAGGGTATGAGAGGGCTTGTGGGTCCCTATAATCCTTTTTTAGTTGTGGCATGTAATATTTGAGCATATCATCTCAACATTTGCACAATAAAAAAGAATGATGTTGTAGGTTTGTCAACTTTGCCCAACATGATTGAAAAATGTGAAGAATGGTTCTTGACTAAACAATAAAGAGAGCCATTTCAAAAATCAAATTGGAGAGTTGAAAGAAAATTGCAATTGATACAGTTTGATTTTTGTGGTTGCCTTCTAATTTCTTCTACCAGTGGTAATAAACTAAGTTGTCAGTTCAGGTTTGGGTTCAGAGACGGGTTCAAAGAATCGGTTCACTGGTACAACAAAATTTTGAAAAGGGGTTTGGGTTCATTAGTACAAAAACATATATATATATGCAGCCTAGAAGCATGAATTATGATTACAATGTCACATAATATTCTATGAACAACAAAAATACCATTAACTTGTAATCATAGCATCATATACTTCAAGTTCAACATCAAAATATTGAAATGATAATATCAAGTTCAAGTATCATTGTTACAACTTTCAACAATTGGAACTTTATACTAAGTTTCAATCATCTAATGGATTATTCATTATCTTTTTCTTCTTCTTCTTCAACAATGGTAGTTGTTGATTCACAAATAGTGGCAAGGTCAATGGGATCAACTGCACCAATAACATTCTCGATCTCCAAGTCCTCAAATGCAGCAGCTACAAGTTGAGAAGTGGAAGCATCAATGTCCATATGCCTTGTATTTATATCCCACATCTTCGACTCCCCGTCTTTGTATTCATCCTGCTTGTGTGAAAGGAGTTGCAAGTTGGAATGCATATATACTAAGTTATCCGATCTCTTTGATTGCGACCTATTGTGCTTTACTGAGTGGATGAAAGAATATGTGCTCCGGTTTCTTTCTAATGTAGGTGAACTAGCAACCTATAAAGACAAGAAAAAGTAAATAGTTAAAATTAAATTATTAAAGTTACAAAATTACTAACAACCTATGAAGACAAAGTAAATTAAAATTATGAATAAAACTTACTTGTGACATAATTTTAATTGTAAGGGGCTGCAGCGATTGGAATCTTTGGCCATGGAGGTACCACCAACTATGAGCATCCTTCTTAAACCGATGACAAAGAGCATTATTTCTTAGACCTCTTGCATTCAAAAACTCTATGAACTCATCCATAATCAAATCTGGCATATCATCATTAGGAAAGAGTCTAAGGAATGCTTCCTTGTACCCATCAAAGACTTCTAAATCTCTATATGGAGGAAGCCTTCCCGGCATATCAAGATATTGTTTTCTATAATATTTTGGTGTCAATGCATAGGCAAGAAGATGTAGAGGAGTGGTCATCTTGTTCCATCTTTCTACAACAATTGCTTGCATTTGTTTGAAGGTCTCCTTAGGGTCTTGGTCTTTGTCATTTATGATTTTCTTCATCTTCTCAGGCATTGAGTCGATGTCATCATACACCTCTCCAATGCAAGGCCTATCCATATCACTATAGTGAAGCAAGCTCATTATGGGCTTGGCGAAGCGAAGGAGATACTCCACACATTTCCACCATGAGTCATCAAATATCCTTTGCTTAATTTTTGTTTCCCTCTCAGTGCTTCTTTGCCTCCATATAGACCGATTATTGCTGATCACCATATTGCAAAGTGCCACTGTCACTTTCACAAGTCGTCACATGTAATGTCCCCACCTCCTAGGTTGGTTGTAGTTTGATTCCTTAATGTGAAAACCTTCAACAATTGTTAGTGCATTCCATATAAAGATATATAAATATATATATTAATGAAAGAAAACTACATTCTAATACCCAACTAGTTCCCACCTAATCCTTAGTGAGAACCCAAAATCAGATTCCTAGTTCTGTGGTGAGGACCTCCAAGGGCTTTAATTGCCTTATGGCCAAGACTAGAATGGTCCTCAACTATTCACCATCTCATTTTGGTTTATCTCCACTTAGGCCTCCAAGATAACCAACATTGGTTTATCCATCACTGGATAACCATCAAGGCGTATCCCTTTGTCACATATGCATATGTATTTTCTCATTACCAATATATATATGGCCTCCAAGAGACTATCCAAATCTCTCTCTAGATTCCAACTTGGAATCATGGCATTCATTTAGAATGCCCTTCACCAAGCATAGCTTCGATCATTTTTTGACACTCATTGAAAATGCCCTCCACCAAGCATAGCTTGGATCGTAATCATAATTAAACATAAATAAAATAGGTAAGACCTTTACCAAATTGATCTGTTAGCTCTGTTGTCTTTGAGACTATCGTCTTATTACCTTAGGTTGCTCCTTTAGAAGGGATGGATTTTCTAAGGACAATTCTTCTTTCTTGATCTTGATTATATAAATGGATTTCCGAGGCACTGATTGCTGCAACCAATATCTCTCACTTTATGACATTAATGACAATAGTTTCTTACACAAATTCTTCAAAAGCCTTTCTGTCCACTTCCCGTCTGAATGATTCAAAGAGATATGCAATTTCTTGCTTATCATTTCCTTGAACTGCAAATATAATCTCCTTTAACTTTTCTGATTAGGTTTATTATTGAGATATTAAGGTCTGTTGCCTCAGTATGCTAATTGATTTATTTATTATCTCTGATTAAAATCTGCTATTTGTATGCCGATTCTGTATACTGCAGGCTTGCTATATCATTGTTGATTGGATTAAAGAATGCTGATTGTATTGCTGACTGTACCTATAATCTCCGCTGATTGGTCCCTATCTTATATTGATGTTTGTTATTTATTTTTCATATTCGAATGATGTAATTTGTTTGGCTGGTAAATGCTGACTGTGCACTAACTGCTGACTGGGACTTAAATGTTCCTTGTCTTTTTCTCCTTATCTTCCCTGCTGTTCTCTTTATCTTTCCCCCATTTATATACCTGTTCCAATGGTTGTGACTATGAGTTAGTCGCTGTTTGCAATTTTCTCCATAGTTTTGATACATGTAAATGATATTATTTGTTTAACTTTAATATATAAATACTTTTAACTAATATATAATTTATATTATAATATATTTCAGTTTTTTTATATTATGATATTCAGCATTTTAATGTTTTGGTATATATATTATATTATAATAATGATAATATTTGATATATCATCATTTAATATATTATATATATAATATAATATATACTATGATGATATTTGATATATTATCATTTAATATATTAGATTTATATTATTTATTATTTATCTATTTATATTTTTATATTTTGATAATTATTTACTATTAAATCTTTCATGGTAAAGCTTTAATCAATTTTCTTTAGTTGTTACTTTTGCAATTTTGTGTCTTCGATACTTCACAAAATGGGTGTGAAAAAGATAAGGATATCGCCAATAGGGCTTCGAATGGGGGACATGACATCTCAAGACAATTGAGTTAGATGCAAAACGGGTCTCAGCAACTTGTAGTAGAAAATAAAGAAAAAAATACAATTGAATAATTTGAAAATTCCTTGAGATGTGGTGGTTTGTGATGAACATTTGGATGTCCTAAGGCTTTGCATACACCTCTTTGATCCACCCAATTTTATTCCCAATCTTTTTTAGCATTGGATTGAGTAAGTGGACCGCACAAGGTGTCCAAAAGATATGTTGATATCGCTCTTCAACAAACAAACCAGCAGCTCTACAATTCTTAGTGTTTTCCATTATGACTTGAACAATGTTTCTAAGTCCAACTGTCTAAATGGCAGAGATGAGAATATCAACTATAAATTGCCCATTTTTTACTTGCCCCTCACAATACATAGATTTCAAAAACATTGCCCCTTTGGGAGACACCGCTATGACATTGATCAAGGAACAATTTTTGGAGTCTTTCCACCCATCTGTACTCCTATCTCAATCCATGAATCCCTTACGGGCTTCAATGCATCCTCAACCCCCTTGACCTCTCTTTCCAACAAGTTGTTGTTTATCTTCTCATAACTGGGGCCCTTATACCCTCTTGGGGCTCCATTTACACTTTTCAATATCTTTTTCTAGTATGGGGAGCAAACAACACTGAAAGGCAACCCATTTGCATATATCCATCTTGCTATATCTTGGCCAACAAAGTCTTGACTCTCATTTTGAAATGAAGTTTCCAGAGGTCCCTTTCTTTTGCGTGGAATGGGCGCTTGAGTTTCAGTTCCAGGCTCAGTTGCGGATGTATAAAAGGGGTGGTCTTCTATCACAATATTCGAATATGGGGGCTGCATTCCCTTTGATTTTTTTAGTGGGCATATTTTGTCTACATGCTTGTCTCTCTTCTGCTTGTTCATACTCCATGATATATTTTAATGTTGTTTCATTTGTTATAGGAGGATCCTTTTTTCCAGGGCATTTCCGACATTTCCAACGGAATCCCCCACCTCCCGGAAGGGGTCTTATAATATCAACATATTTCCACAACTATCTTCTTTATTGGTTCCTTTGGAAATATATATTTCTCTAACATTCTCATTCCATGGTGAGTATTTTGTGAAAATCATCTGCATGTTCTTACAGAGAGAAATATTTCTATCCAAAATAGGGAATGGATTAATTGGAAGTATTTCTTTCCTTGAATAAAGTGAGAACTTGGAAAGGAAAATATTTCTACCAAAATATTATCTTCCCAATAATGGAGAGGAAAATATTCCTATCCAAAATATTTTAGAGCATGGGAAGAAATATTTTGGTCTTGCTTATAGATTAATTTCTCTAATTGGATTAATTTCTTCCCATGCATCAACATGAGTTCTCGCTTTATCACTATGGTGCGATTAGGGTTCATTAGGAAACGAGTTTAATGTTATATGCCATTGGTTTTAGTTATAAACTATCTAAAATTGTACTTCTTAATGATCATCATGACATGTTTTGCAAGGTTGCTGCAAAAAACGATACAAAAAAACTTTCATGCATCGCAAAGGAAAGGCACGGTACCATTGATGGAAACCTTAGCAAAAATATGACTGCAACATACTTATTTTATTATCCCTTATTATGGTTTACAGCATCATAGATTTACAAGGATGCATAAAGATTCAATCAAGAATTGATCAAATAAAAAGAAAAAGAAGCTTCCAATGTACCTAAAGTCATTATCATCATTGAGAAGTGAAATGTGAAACAACTCTTTGTCTCCATCAATCTACATTTGAGAGAAGTTCAGTTAGTCTTTGAAGTTTGCTTTGTGCAGCATGTAGGAACATAAGAAGATTGAAATCTTCCAGAAAACAAATGCAACTAAGATATATAATTATAGAATGAAAACATTATTCCCACTTTCAAAACTTACCATGATAAGTCGACCATTTGAAGCACATGAGAGTGTGTTGAGAAGGTATGTGCTTGGTTTCAAATCACACCACAAACATATTCTTAGGTTGATTTCTTTTAGAATAGATAGGTCAGGCAATGACCTGATAAGACAAAAAAAATCTATCAGATTAATTGTGATCATAATACTGCCTTCCAAAAGAAAATCAAACTGTCATACCATTCCTGGCTCAAACGAAAAAAGGAAGCTATATTACTCTTGAGCCCTGATAATTATAAAAAATTTATTCAGTAGTTGCTATACGTTATTGTTAGGAAGGTTTGTACTATCCCAGACCATTTCCAGTCGTTTTGAAGACATGTGTAGTATTTAACATAAACTTTCCTTCCCCGTTTACTGTTTCTTCACTTACAGGCTTATAGCAATGATCCCATGCTAGGGACTACTGCTTCAATATACTAATTAAATGTAATTCAATGCAAATTTTATTTCAAGCTTATGATTTTTTAGAAATTTCTCCTAGAAAACAGGAGATGTTATTGTTAGGCATGGGCAAACTGGGAAGGTTAAAATCACGCAGCCATTGGTTATGATTTTTTTGCCACGTGACTGAAAATTGCACCATCCATCCAAATGGTTGCCATGAGGCTGGAGATTATACATCTCCTCCAAAAAGAAGCAGAAATACAAAAAACATGGAAGACCAGCTGGAAAAAAAGTTGCTTCTAAATTTTATAAGCAGCCACTGGATAAAAAAAATTTTATCACCCCCTTGCATGGGATTGTTGCTGATGATTCACGACTCAGCACAATACTTCCTAAGATTCAATTCTCTATTATCAGTGTACCTCGTATTGGTTCCTTGGTTATCCTAATCCACAAAAGGTGTGGTGAAATAGGATATATCTATGCACCTTACATACTGTATTCTTTGTGCATAATTTGATCCATACATGCCACTATGATCTGCCCTTCTATACCTACATAAAAACCTAAAGACAAGGGAAAAAAAGCGATTCACATTTGAATTTAATGTAACCTAATCAGGCACTAAGGGTATGTTGCAATTCACTCCTTGCTGACAATTGATATGGTTATTGTCACAACTGCCACTTGATATAATCCACATGATTGAAGCCATTCAAAATTCCTCTGTAGGAAGTTGAACTCACTTATTCATAGATGCACATTGCTCTGACATAACATATTTGAGGAACCCCATAATTCATAGATGTCAGTTAGAACCCAACGTGGGTATCATGGATAGTTGACCACCAATAAGATTCAAGCAGATATCAACATTTGGTGCTATACTAAGAATTATATTTAGAATGTACGCATAACAATTAACTGTTTCAACTCAAAAAATAACTGGTAAACATCTATCATGAATGATACAATGATACCGATTTCCTTAGGAGCTGCACTCTTTCTTTCAAGACCACCATGTATTTGAGGAGTATGTCAAACAATCTTACAAGAACTCTCCAATGAGTGCCATTTTCTTTACACATAGTTTCAAATTCTTCACTTGCATACTTTTTCCCATGTCGCTCTCAGAACTCAACTCTGTTGAGCCATCCATTTTTTAACAAATACCTAAAATTTTAAAATTATCACACAGCATCTATCCTTCTTCAAAATATAAAGACCTACAATCTTCTGGAAATATCATCAATGAAAGTCAACACATTTCACTTGAGGAACAGAAAATTTCATGTATTTACCACATTCATATATGACAAATATGTATTATCTACATATTGGATTAGAATAAGAATGATACAATGATACCGATTTCCTTAGGAGCTGCATTCTTTCTTTCAAGACCACCATGTATTTGAGGAGTATGTCAAACAATCTTACAAGAACTCTCCAATGAGTGCCATTTTCTTTACACATAGTTTCAAATTCTTCACTTGCATACTTTTTCCCATGTCGC